>RJWT010028037.1:0-15329 GCA_004365215.1 Cuniculus paca
TATGATGCACACCTCTGCAAGAATTACTCTTTTCCAACAGTGCTGCCATCAAATCAGTTCTCAGGATCACTTTCTTTTGCTTCTGTCGTTTCATTTAAAATGCTGAGTCTAGCATCTAAGGCCCTTTATCAACTGGGGTCTACAATCCTCGTATTTTCTTACCAAATATGTCATTACTGTTTAATATACTCCTGTTCTCGCCAAAGCAAGCAAACCATCCCCTCCTACATACACCTGAATCATCCCTTTTATGTACCATTTTTCCTCAAAACCTCAAATTCCCTCCTTTGTCATTTTCACTGGCCATGCTTATTACTTCTATCTTTGGCTCTGTAACTGCTGGAATGTCTGCCTCAAGACAACGAGATTTTCTCCATTTCTCATACAGTCTATCTTTTGTTTTCTTTGAGATGCTAATGCTTAGTAGTCATTGAAGTTAACTTCTACAAATTGCTGGAAATCTCATATCATTAATCAAATAAATTATGAACCAAACCTTAAACAAACTATGTATAACGATGTATAACTTCAGATGAATGAATGAACCTTTAAGTACCTGATTTATTCAACAAACATTTATTGAGCAGTTTTCACATGCCAGTGGTCAGGAATAGAAAAAAGATATTTTAAAACATTCGACAAATAAAAAGAACTCAGTAGCTTGAAAGATGTCTCCTAAAAATTTTCTCATTCCAAAGTTGACAACAGTCATTTTTTGAAGCCTGATTATCACTGGGTCATTTAAATACGAATGCTTTATATCTAGGAGCCATTATTTAGCATAGTGCTTGAAAATATTTACTCACTTAGCAAATAGTTACTGAGTACCTACTAGACCCTGAATGCATGAATGACACTTCCACAATAAGAGGATTTACTTACCATGTCTTCTGTAAGAGAAAATACATTTTTCATTATTAAAAATGTTGACAAGGTATATAAAACATGAGATACTTGCTTTCAGAAGACCCAAAAATCACTATGCATATTTAGTAATGTTGTGCTTAATTAATACCTCACACACCGCCCTTACAATAACATCAAAGACCTAAGAATCAACTATTTTACCCTTAAAGGAGAAAACAAACTTCCCCCACTCTGCACTACCATATAGGAAAGTTCTCCCAAAACATGTGGTTGTTTTTAACTTAAAAAAAAGAAAAGATGTTAACCAAAAGCAAGAATCTAATATTTGTTTTATGCAGTTGAGCTGTTTACATAATTAAAACTCCAACTAATTACTATGGAAAGAAATCCATGGGGTACTTCAAACATTCTTAAAAATAAAATATCACTATTCCTCAGTGTATCATATTACAGGTTAGTTACCCTGTAAATTTCTGAACTCTTTTCTCTGAATTTCCTCACGCAGGTCTATTGGTTTTCCTAAAAGTATTCCCTTTGCTTGCTTTGCCAGGTGATCTCCCAGCCGCAGAAAATGTGGATGCCAGAGAAGCATGAGTTCTACATCCAGCCCTCAGGCTGCAGCAGTGCGTTCAAGTGTTTTGGCCAGGATGGCTCCAGGCTGCTGCTTCTTACTGGAGTGTCTCATTCCTCTTCCATAATGTATATATTGAACAAGATCTTTTCATTTCTTAGTAGCTACATTTTTTGAAAAGACTGAATAACAGCACTTTTACAATAAAAACTGTTAGACAGAAGTGCCCTATCAGAGAATTTCTTCTCATTAGTGACCTTGAATAAGAAATGAGTGTGAGTCAAACACTCAACTATGATGAGCAAACTTTGCAGATCTTTTTATAAAATACATATTCATGGGACCTATATTTCTGAACTGTCAAGAAAAAGTCCAGTTAGCTGTTTGAAACCATGGACAGACCACAAAGTCAGAGTCTGACCTAAGTTTTGTTGGATCCGAAGGCTGTGCAATAGTGCAATACCCTCTACAAAAAGGTGCAAAAGTTCTACAAAGTAAGTTGTAAAAGTGATATTTGCTTAGAATGAGAAAATAAACTGGCACAAATTATTGCAGATTCAGTTCTTTCCTTGAGAGATCTGTCAGGCCATTTGCCAGAAATACTAATAGAGAAATGTTTCCTAATGGTGTCCTGGCTCCTCTCCTCCACCTGAAACTGACAATAAGTTCAAGAAATTCAGGGAAGGACTTCCAGGAAGATGGCAAAACGGTAAGCAGCAGAGTAAACAGTCTCTCTGACAGAAACAGTTCAGATGCTGGAATACAACATAGAGAGGACAAGAAGGAAGGAATTGGGTCCCCTGGACCCAGGAAGAATCTAAAATCTGAATTGAAGCCCACAGAGAGAATAAAAAGAAAAACTTAAATGAAGAAGAAGGTGGTAGCTGGTGGCACCTTAGCCTGGAGCCAGACTCACTCTGCAAGAAGAGCTGTTGAGCCTGGGGATGCACTGTCGTGGTGGCGGTGGTGACCCCAGAGGTCTTTGCAGAGAAGCACACAGGTGGAAGAGAGTGGCAGACTCGGAGATCTGGGCTGGCTGGTGGTGAGTTCAGGGGACTCAGTCCTCCATGGGAGAGAGCAATTGGCCAGGAGCCATTTTGGAGTCAAGCAGGATAAGCCCAGGGCCAGGAGTGCTGCCAGCTTCTTCCAGCAGCTCCAGGTTGCTTGGACTGAGTACCGCTCCCATGCATGTTCCAGACAACATTGCCTAGGTTCCTAACCAGCTTAGATCCACAGGCCCTGGTCAGTTCCACTCCCGTGCAAACTCCAAGAGCCCTTGTACACCATTACCCAGCTTAGTGCAGAAGCACAGGCACCCACCATCAGATACCCGTAGCCAGCACTGGCCAGAAAAACCAAACAGTCTCACTTCAGAGAAATTGTAGCCAATGCCAGAAGCACCTGGGTCCACACTTCCCATGTGTATGGAAGAAATCAGAAATATGGCAAGATGAAGAAGGAAAAGAAGGAAAAATCTCTGGCATCCAACCCAAGCAGCACAAGTCCAGGAGAGGTAGATACGGAAGAGATAGGTAGTCACACATCTGAAATGTCTGAAGTGATGTCAACTGAAGTAATGAAACAACTTCATGAAGCTATAAGACAAACTAGAACAGAAATATGATCCCAGGTAAAAGAAGAAATGAAAAACATAGTAAAAGAATTGCTAAGCATCTCTAAAGAAGGCATAGATTAAAAGAAAAAAAAGAGGAGCATAGGAAAATGAGGGAAACCATGAATGAACAATATAAGAGAGATTTAGAATGCATGAAACAGATTCAAAGAGATATCCAGGAAATTAAAAACTCCATTGAAAGCTGGAAAAACCACTTGAAAGAGACTGAAGATAGACTTTCAAACCTTGAAGACAGGTTTGCAGCTTGGGATCGTAAAAGGAAAGATCTCTTAAAAATAACAAGGACTCAGGAAATAGCAATTCAATGGCTGCAAGACAATTCAAAGAAACATAAGAAATAAAAATGTGAGTGAAAAAGCAGGGGTCAACACAAATGACATAAGGACCTTATTTACAGAAATAATTTTGGAGAACTTCCCAAGCATGGGAAAAGGAAGGGAATTCAAATAAGTGAGGCATATAGAACTCCAGCTAACCATAACCAAAACAAATCTACACCCAGGCATGTAATAATCAAGATCCCAGAAATTCAACTCAAGAACAGAATATTAAAAGCTGTTAGAGAAAAGAAACAGATCACCTATAAAGGAAAACCCATCAGAATCACAGCAGACTTCTCAACACAAACCATCAAGTCAAAAAGAGGCTGGAGTGAAGTAATGCAAGTCCTGAAAGAAAAAAACTTCCAACCCAGACTGATGTACCCTGCAAAACTTTCTTTCAAAATTAATGGAGAAGCAAGATACTTCCATGACAAAGAACAACTCAAGGAATTCATGACCACCAAACCAACCCTACAAAGATTACTAAAGGATATTTTAGAGAGAGAGAAAAAGGGCCACGGCCTCAGGAACAATGGCAGAGGGGGACCATCAAGTTGGGCCAGTCAATTGAATGGAGAGGAAAAATAGGGAGCCAATGGCAGGCAAATAGCATGGCAGAGACAATACAGTACAAGAGGGCCTCAAGGCACTAATAGAAAGAAACAGAGGCATAGTGGATCAGGAAACAGGATCCATCAATATGCTCTATACAAGAAACACATTTAACTAGAAAGAAAATTCATAGAAAGTGAAAGGAGAGAGAACAATGCCCTAGGTGACAGGGAGCCAGGAAAAAAAAGTAGGGGTAGCTTACCCATCAATTGCAGAATGGATAAGAAAGACATGGCATTTTATGTGGTGGAAACCTACTCAGCTATAAAGGAAGATAACTTCAAGGCTCTTGTAGGTGAATAGAGGCAACTTGAGATCATGCTCATGGATGAAATGGTTCAGAGTCACATGGGGGAATTTCATTTGTCTCCCTAGTGTAACAAAGTAAAGGAGTTAGTGGGATCCAAAATGCACAATACATATTGGGAAAGTCAAAGGGGAGGAATTATCTAAAAAGGGAAGGAAGTGACCATTGTTAATCTATTATTGTGATTTGAAACTTGTATTGTCTTCATTGTTCTGATTAGTTGCATTTATTCTTATTTGTTTGAATTTATTATACTCGATGGCATGGACGGTTATTTCAAAGATAACAAAACATATAATTGCAGCCATCTAGGATGTCCAATTATCTTGTTTCAAAACCCTGTATTGCTTTCATTGTTTTGGTTTGGTTGATTTTAGTCTATTCTGTGTTGTTTGATTGTATTATGTCTGAAGGTGTAGGAAACTGTTCTGAAGTTACCAAGAGCATTATGGTAGCCACTGCTGTTTTACTAGTATCTTGAAGTTCTGTATTGCTTACATTGTTCTGCTTTGTTTGTTTTGTTTTTTTTTTTTACTGGTCTTATTTTGTTCTATTTTGTTTGATTTTATTTATCCCTGATGGTATGGGCAGTTATATTGCAGATAACAAGAGGCATTATGGTTGCCATTATTGATTGCCTTTTACCCTGTTTAGAAGTCATGTATCATGTTCATTGTTTTGATGTGATTGACTCTACTCTGTTTTATTTTGTTTGGTTTCAAAATAAAAATTAAAAAAAGAAAGAAAGAAATTCACAGTACTCACCAGCTGAGGAACCTTGAATTATCAACTCTAAAAGTGTATGTGTGGCAAATTTACCTCTGTATAATCATAAAAGAATAAATAAAATCTTAATATTACTTACATGCTTGCTCTATTGTTCCCTTCTTTAAGTTTCTGATTTCTTAGATTTCCTATGGTGTAATCATCATCTGTATTAAATAAGCCAATATGTAAGATACAGTCCATGCTACCCAGTTCATGTCTCTGTGATGTTGTCACTGTTTCCTTTATGCCTTTTGTGCAAAGCATGCCAGCATAACAGGCATAACATGGGTTATTGGGGACCAGGAATTCACAATGGTTAATTTTGAATCCTTCCCTAAGGGATAAATGGAGGTTTGGGGTTCTGGTATCACCCTTTTGAAACTTCCCATTAACTCTTGAGATGGGCCACTCTCTTCCACCCACTGAAACTAAACTAAGACTACTAAGATGAAAAAGAACACTCCAGAGTAAGATTCTTTTTAGCATAAGATCATCTCCATCCTCTTGAGTTATTCCAGGATTATCCGTTGCCTGCAGTGTCATCGACCTCTGAATCTTCCAATGACCTGAAATCCTCCACTAAACTTGAATCTTCTGCTACCCCTCCTATCACTGTATACACCCATTGCATTGTACGCACCCAATAAATAGTGGCTGGTTTGGAGTATCTGGGTCTTTGCCCATCCTGAGGCACTGACCTCCCAAACCCCATCATGCTTTGCTAAATTTGTCTCTGTTGCTTATTTTATCCTTCATCATAACCCTCATACAGGCAATTGGGGATCTTGGCTAGGTCCCTGATAATGGACCCATCAGATTCTGTATGTTCTAGACTAACATCAAAGTGTTTCAACTTTTCACACTGATTCTTTACTTATTTGAGGTTTTCCATGTCCACCACCAATATGACAGGAAAAACCATGTTCCCATAAGACTAGATGAGCTGATTAGACTGGGTTCTTGAGCAGGTACAGCATCTGAACAGATGTCATGGTCTGCTGGATATCTGCTGAAGCCCAAAAGAGACACTTTCAAAAGATGTTTTACACAGTAAAATAATACCAAGTAAAATTTTTTTACAACTTTTATCTAGACAACCATGTTATCTTGTCAAACACCCTAGTTTCATAGTAAACTATGGTTTCTTTCTTTAGTATTTATGATTGTACAAACTGTTTTAGACCAAAAGTTTATGTTCTGATTATAAATACCACAGTTAAACACATTGTTCATTGGGATTTTCTGCATTCTCAAGGTGTTTCAAATAGTAATCCAGGTTACTCTATGGGATTATTTTATGGAAATAATGAAAATAAATAAATTTTGCTTGATGTCGCACATACAGCTCTGAGGAACAACATTTGGAACAGAAAGTGAAATTGGAAGTTTGGGCTTCATTTATGTGTAGCTCCTGAAAGAGTATTTTTGCAGTTCACTTTAGACAGCCCTATAAAAACTCATTTAGGCATCTCTGGATATTTTGGTTATGGTTTATTTAAAAGACTGTTGAGTTGTTTTTTCTTTTGAGTAAAATCTTGGTTTGCCTGAAGTTTAATGATTCTAAAGCAAATTTAAAAATTCTTTCAGATGTTTTTGTTTGAGACCAAACCTTAAGGCTTGAAGAACTGCTAAGAAAATGAATGATTAAAATTTTTTCTTAAGTAAATATATTGCTAACCATTTAGCAGCAAAATGTTTGAAGGCTGACCTCCCAAAATAACAATGCACACATCGACAGATACATTACTGTATGTTTTCTAATAGATCAATCCTTTTCCAATGTCTGATAAATACACAGTAACTGAAAATATACTTGTGGCCATTAATATTTACTTTGTACCACTTTTTAAATAAATCCCCTAAGTATAAAACAGTGTTCTTTTAAGCATTATATATTGAACACAAATAGCTAATACTGTCTAAGCATGTATTATTATTGGATAACTTAGGCTAGCTTTTCCAAGCTGGGGATTCTACTTTATTAATTGATTGATGTTGAAGGCACATTACTGCTGTTGAGAAATTTAAAGAATTGCTGTTTTAGAGTGAATGATCGATCATTAGGAGATACTTTCTAGTCTCTTGATATTCAAAGTAAGTCCAGCCCTGGAACTGTTGACACCATCAGAGGACTTGCTAGAAACTGGAACTTTCAGCCTCATTCTGTACCTAAAATCTGCACTTAGGTGCTTTATATTCACATTAAGATTTTAAAAGCCTGTTCAGCTAATGTCTTTGACTCTTATGCAATTCTTACTAATATTTCAGAATTTATCTTCTCTGGAAGATAGTGTGCCCCCACACTGGATAGCAACTCATACTATGAGTACTTTCATCTTGCTACCCACCACACTGCAAAAACCGTTCTTTGCTGTTTTTCTCTGTCCCATATAAACCAATTGTGGAAAGAAAACAAATCATACTTGATTTATGTCTACACTGCATGATACGGTGAATATGTATGAAAATTGTTAAATTATTGACTGATTAATAAATAATCATTAAAGTCATCTAAATTTATAGGCAAGGAACACAGGTATATGGTTGCATACTGTGTTCAGGTGAGAATTAAAATTTTGTTATACAGAAAACTCTACCTTATAATGTTCAAGGGCACTACACTACCCTCTTTCTCACCCCCAAATTTTGCAAAAGGTCTAATTGAAAATATAATACCCATGATGAAACATTTATTAAGTATCTTATAATTATAAATATGGATTCCAAGAAGAGGTATTTTTTTATTTTCTTATTTTAAAGACAAAAAAAGGATAAAATGATACAAAATTTCAAAAAAAAGAAATAGGAAATTAGCACTAGTTAATATATTGCATATTGTTATCTTGGAAGTAGTTGTTCAGATTATAAGATTTAGGAATGAAAAAAGTGATCAAACAATCAGACAATGAAAACACAGCCTTTATATTATATCTGCATTTACAGACTTCATTAATTCTTACAAGATATAAGAGCTTTATGCTAAAATGTGTTTTTGTTTAATTTTGATAGTTTAATGATATAAAGTGGGTTTCTAAAAACCTAATTTGAAAAATCTTACTCAACATTAAGATTGTCATCAGTCACAGATGTGTATGTGTATGTGTGTGTGTGGGGGGTTGATAAAGCTAAATGAATTTTTACCACTCTGTAAGAGAACAGAATCATAGGAGAGTTTTTCTAGAAGCTCAGAAGAGAAAGACAACAATGTCTGTGTACTTGTAAAGGTTTGGAATCTGGTTTAAAGTAGGGATTCAGTGCAGAAGCTTGATAAGAATGAGTACAGATCATTTAAATTTAGTACAGATAGACACAGTAATGTGAGGATTCTGAGGCATGATTTCAAGGGTTTAAGGAAACAAACAATCAGTAAATGTTATTTGTCACAAAACCGAACAGTTCAATGATTATTTAAATGGATTTTCCAGCAAGTCTTTAAAATCAGTCAATAAAATTATTTGTGTCATTCATTTTTCTAGACAAGAGATGCTTAAAATAATAAATTCATACTGATGAAAAGTGATAGTCATGTTAAAGAAGATAGTCAAATAATAAAATGGTGAATACATAGACCATGAACAGTATTGGTGTAGATGATTGCTGCCTCACTGTGGTTATTCCTAAGCCTGGGCTATGAAGGGATCCATTTAAGGATGTCATCTATGTAAATTGTCACCACTATTTGAGATTTCAAAGAAATGTAAAGTTACCAAAGATGATAGTTTCCACTTATAAAGTCTCATATTTTTCTATCCTTTTGGTTGTGTAGTCATTTGTTAGATCATTCAGTGGCACAATGTCTGCTCAGCAGTAGTCAAAATGCTGGCAATCTTGCATCATGACCCTACAAGCTGGACAAAAACTGGGAATAATTATGACTAGAACTTGTACTTCATTTCTCAACTAACAAAAACAAAATTAGGCAGAGAATGGATTTCATTCCCAAATCAAAGTGCCTATAGTATCAGGTTTATTAGTCAAACTGACAATCTGATGGTTCATTCTCTTCCAAAATCTTTTTAGTTATATAGTACTGGAGATACCAAAAGGTTTGCAGAATTGTAGTCTTAGCATTCCTATTTTAAAAGAGCATATGTCCCCATCTTAAGATGCTAGTGTTATAGCTAAAGAAGTTGTAGTCTGAACAAGCACCAGTTCAATTTCATTACCTTCTCTTCTGGTACTTCCATTAGGGGAATTCTCTACTCTTTTGCTAGATTAATAATCATAACATGTAGGATTATTCCCATTTTCTAGATCTATATTAAAACTATAGTGAGATTTTTCCAAAAAGGAAAACTGAAGGATGAAAATGAAGACTGGGTGATGCAGAGAATACTCTGCAAATAAGAATCCGGTTGCCAACAATAAGTCCCTGTCCAGTTTAAAGGTAGCTAACAGTGGGCTTTTATACACAAATTCATTCCAGTCATTGGGAGTCAATCACTGTTTTAGTTTTAGTTGTAGCCAATTTGATCCCAAGAGATTATCAAATAGTGTTATAATATTTTGGTACTACTTGATAAAAGTGAGCTAATACCAGGCAATGAAGTTTGCAGTATGGAAATCCTAAAGCAGAATTAAGGCCAAAGAACAGTTCCATATTTACTTAGAAGACCTGTGGACATTCGTTAACCACCAAGAACATACCATCTGTGTTCCAGTCTGCATCTAAGACCTATTTTTGGGTAAACTTGGCTTCAAAAGCCACCTTTCACAAAAGGTCCCACCTGTTATTTCAGGCGAGACAGGAACTTCTTTTTCTAAGTACAAGGTGATATGGAGTTTTAGATTTCTTTCTGTCTGGACTGTTGTATTTCTTCCTCTTTTTTTAATCTGCAGAGTTAACTAACAGTTAAATGCAATTATTCAGGAAAACAATGACTGATTTATATTTTTTAAAAGGCCTAAACTTACACTTGTTTCAGCAGCATTCTTGAATTAAGAAAAGTTCTCTATGAGTTTTTCAAAACCTGTCTGAAGTATCTGAACTTATCTTTCCTTTGCTTGTGGGACTCTTCATTTTCCAAGATTTTGGGATAGCCTCCAAAAGACCTTTTCTAACTTCCCTCTAAATAGTTCAGGTTTTCTGTAAAATATAGGGTAGTTAAGATCATCTTCAGAATTTTCCCATTTTGTTTTTTCCATACAGTATTTTGTATCTGAGACTCCTATTAACATACAATCTAACTGGTACAGATCTGAGATCTCTATCATATACATTCCTTTGATAATTCTACAATTTTCTGTAAATTTTTCTATGCTTTATTGGCTTTAAAAAATATTTGACAATGCTTCTCAAATCAAAGGGTGACCAGGGTTTAAAATTAGCCTCAATGGTTCTTTTTTTAAGTAATTAATTTTATTGGCATATTTCAGATATTCATAATGATCATATTCATCATAAGGAATTTGTAACTGCACATGATATATCTTGATGCTTCTTTTTTTCCCATTCTCCCCTCCCTTCAACTCCTTTTCCTCTCATTATTTACAAAAGCTTTGTTTCCATTTTTCCCTTCTTTCTCTTTATTTTTCTTTTCCTTCTTTTCCCCCTCCTCCTCCCAAGTTCCCCTTCCCATTTAAAAATTTTCTTTCTATTTTACAATATCTATTACACAGTTTGGTCTTTATTTACACTTTCTATTTATGACCTCAGAGAAACCATGTGACATGTTAATATATGTCTGATTTATTTCACTTAACAGCATGATCTCAAGGTGAATCCATTTACCTAGAAATATTTCAAGTTTATCATTCTTTATGGCAGAATAGTACTCCACAGTATAAAAAAAACCACATCTCCTTTAAGGAAGGATTAATTCACTGATTAATTCATTAATTCATTGATTAATGGGCATTTGGGCTGTTTCCAAGATTCGGATATTACAAACTCTACTGTAATAAACATAGGTGTGCATCACTATGGCATAATGCTTTTATTTGTATCAGAAAGATACCAAGAAGGGGAATGGATGGGTTGAATGGAACCTTTAGTTTTAGTTTGTGAGGAATCTCTACACTAACTTTCGCAGTGATTGTACCAGTCTACACTCTCACCAAGAGTAGGGAAGGGTTACTTTTTCCTCTAAACCCCACAGTATTTGTTATTGGCTGATTTCTTGATAATACTATTCTTTCTGTGGTGAGATGGGTATTGTTTTAATTTGTATCATTCAATGACCAGTGATGTTGAACATTGTTTATACAATTATTTGCCAAATATACAGACCATATTTGTATACTGTTTGCACTTATTCATCTGAGAAGTATCTGTTCATTTCAGATGCCCATTTTTGGATTGGATCTTTATATTTGAGGGATCTGATTTTTTGAGTTCTTTATATATTCTAGATAGTAGTCCTTTAAGGAACAGCTGGCAAAACATTTTTCGCATTCCATAGCTGTCTCCTCACTCTGTTGATGATTTCTTTTGCTATGCAAAAACTTTTTAATAAGATGAAATCCCAGATGTTGATTTTTTGTGATAGTTTCTGTGCAATTGGGGTTTTATTCATAAAGTCTTTGCCTACACCAATGTCTTCAAGAGTTCTACCTATTATATCTTCCAGAAGAATTAGTGTTTCAGTTTTAATATTTAGATTTTTCATTCATTTTGATGGTGTGTGGTGAGAGATATGGGGTAATTTTAATCTTTGGCATGTGGAAAGCCAGTTTTTTCAGCACTATTTTTAAAGAGGCTATCTTTCTTCCAGTGAAGGTGATTGGTTGCTTTGTCAGAGTAAGATGGCTGAGTGTGTCTGGAGTTGTTTCTGCATCTTCTAATTCATTGATCCTCAGGGCTTGTCAAAACAAGACAATAGGGAATCAGCAGTGGCCACCACCCTCAGAAGGAGATCCCCACATACGCTACACTGTGTATCGCCATCCTCTGAATAGATGATCAGACCACCAGCTCTAGACCTGCAAAGTCAGTGAAACATCAAACATTGCAAGCATTAAATTGTATTCTACCTCTAAAGCCATCATTGCAGCCTCTGTTTTTCCAGGTTAGCCATTCCTTTACAGTGGGGGTTGGGGGGGTGTTGGCTGTTCTTGTTTTCCAGTCCACCCACCAGAAAGGTCCTGCACCTGGTTCTCCTCCCAGTGGCCCCACATGGCGCCAATTTTAAGGGAGGGCTTGCTCTTTGACAAATGTTTTTTCTATGTCCATTGAGATGATCACATGGTTTTTATCCTTTGCTCTGTTGATATAGTGTATTACATTTATCGATTTATGTATGTCAAACCATCCATGAATCCAACTTGGTCATGGTGTATAATTATCCTGATAATTTGATGCATTCTGTTTACCAGTATCTTGTTGAGGATTTTTGCATTTGTGCTCATTAGGGAGATTGGCCTATAGATCTCTTTTATCTTTGTATCCTTTTCTGGTGTTGGTATCAGGATAATGCTTGCTTTAAGGAATGAGTTTGGGAGTATAGCAGCCCTTTTGATTTCATTAAAGAGTTTGAGGAATATTCGTATTAGATCATCTCTAAATTTCTTGTAGACTTCAGCAGTTAATTTATCAGCACCTAGACTTTTTTCTTTGTTGATAGGTTTTTAATTACATATTCAATTTCATTAACTGATATTAGTTTATTTAGAATTTTTATACTTTATTCGGTTTTGTAATTCATACTTACTTAGGAGTCTGTACATTTCTTCTGTGTTTTACATCTTATTTGAATATAGGTTCTCTGTCTCTTTTGATCTATCTTGGCCTGAAGCACACTCTGTCTGCAAATAGAAGAGTTACCCCTGACTTTTTTCCCAGTTCTTCTTGCATGAAGTATTGTTTCCCAGTCTTTGATTTTCAATGTATGTTTTAGTCAGGGATTGCAAAGAAAACAATTACATGTATAGAGGACACATAATTTATAGTATTACCTATAATGGTCACCCCAGGAGTCAAATACAAAGAAAGTGCAAGAAATCTGTCCACACACTAATAACCTAGAGAATCCAGCTGAGGGCCTGGATCCCACAACAATGTTCTGCATGAGTCCAACTGAAGACCTAGAGCCCATAACAATGCCATTCACAAATCCAACTGGAGGCCTAGAACCCATGACAATGACTCATGCAAGTCTGTTTCATGGATCTGAACTGGAAAAGGCCCAAGGTCACTGTTGGAAGCTAGAAAATCTATGCCACTGGGGTGAAGTATCTGTGCTGATAGACTGAGGGTTCTGCACTGGAGCTAAGAAGTGATGCTCAATAAGGGCCAGGGTTAGGGTACTGTGGTACCGTGGTACTGAAAAGTACCACAGCTATCCTCAACGACAATGAGGCCTTGAGCACCTCCAATGATGAGAACAGCCAAGTTCACTTCTCCTGGAGATTATACAGTACACATCTTTACCTCCAGAGCCAGGAAGTGATGCTCAAAGTAAGGACTAGAGCTTCCCCAAAGTGAACCATAGGCATTCTCAAAGTCTGAAGTTCCTTCAATGATAACAGCCCAGTTCATATCAGGGAAGCCAGCATGACAAGTTCCTCCAGGAGAACCAAGAGCTCCAAAAAAGCAACAGCTCCAAATAGCAACACTTAGGAGAATCCACAAGGCTACTCTTCCTCTCCAGTTCTCCTTTTTATGCTGGCAACTTTCCTCAGGTGGGTCATCTACACTAGGCACCATGTTGATTCAGTTCAGCTGGTGTTTAAGTTGGCCACCAGTTTTTAATCCACCACAGTGTATGAATTTCTTTTTGAGTTAAATGTTTCTTGTATGCAACATATTGTTAGATCTTTTTTCTCAATCCATTCTGCAAGTCTGCTTCTTTTGATTAATGAATTAAAACCATTTATAATGTTATATTATTTTCTAGTTGTTCATTCTCTGTATTTCCCCTCTGTTTAATTGCTTGTCTTCCCTGCTGGATTCTTTATATCAGTGTTCGTGGAATGGTAGACTTCCTTATCATTTGCTAGAATATCCTTCTGAATATTTTGGAGTGCTGTGTTTGGTTGTAATAAATTTCTTCAGTTGTTCTTTGTCATGGAAGAATTATGTTTGTCTATTGATTTTGAAAGATAATTTTGTGGGGTATGTCAATCTGGGTTGGAGGTTGATTTCTTTTTGGACTTGAAATACTTCACTCCAAGCTCTCCTTGACTTAAAGCTTTGTATTGAGAAGCTTGCTGTGATTCTGATGGGCTTTCTTTTATAGGTGATTTATTTCTTTTCTCTAATAGCTTTTAATATTCTGTTCTTGTGCTGAATTTTTAGAATTTTGACTATTATATGCCAGGGGGTAGATTTCTTTTTTTAATCATGGCTAATTGGAGTTCTATATACTTCACTTATCTGCATGTCAAATTCTTTTACCATGGTTCAGAAATTTTCTGCCATTACTTCTATTAACAGCTCTGTGTGTGTATGTGTGTGTGCTTTGCTCTTTCTCCTGCTTTGTCATTGACATCTGTCAATCTTATGTTGTTCTTCTTTGCATCATCTTGCGGCTCTCAGGTGGATTTTTCATGGCCCCTTCTTATTTTTAAGAAATCTTTCTTTTCCTGATGACTAAGCACTATCTTGGCTTCTAGATCTGACATTTTTGTCTTGATGTTAGTTCATCTTGCTGCATATACTTTCAATAGAATTTTTTAATCACCTAGATATCTGTTTGAATCTGTTTCATGGATTTCATTTCTTTTCTATGTTAGGAATTCAAAATTTCCATCATTTTCCTAAGCTCCTCTTTTTAAAAATTTGTATCTACTCTAGCTTCACTGAGCAAGTCCTTCATGATTATTATCATCTCTTTTATATGAGCAATTATTTGTGATTTGATTTTCTCAATATCATCATTCATCTGTTTTGTTACTTCCACTTATACTAGTTCACAAAATTCAAGTGAGTGGTTTCTGATTTTCCATCTCATTTTGTCCTGGACCTGACATGGGTAGGTTTGGAAGTCTGGGGTTGCATTTTGCTTTTGCATCTTGTCATTTTCTAAATTTTTAGAAAAAATTTTTTTCTGCACTGATCCTTGTAAATTGCTTAAGTTTGGTAGCATTGTCATTAGTATCAAGGTCTTCCTAGGACATGACTATTCCTCAGAGATGTCTTCTAGGTGTAGCTTGCTTTTGGCCATTGAGTCTGTCTCAGATCCTACCTTCCCAATTATTAGGGATGAGAAGTTGCTACCTATTTGATCCAGCACTTCATCCTTTGGTACTGGATTATGATAGTGATTACTAACTCATGCAATCAAAGGGCAGTTATACAAGGGAAAA
>RJWT010028038.1:0-15325 GCA_004365215.1 Cuniculus paca
CTCCAGCCAGGACAGGGGTCATAGGAGATTCTGAGGTCTCAGGCTGGGTGACTGGCTCAGGTAAGTGACTCCCTGGATTAATACTCCCTAACAAAAACCCCACTGAAGCTGACAGACTGAAACTCTGACCCATGTGAAAAAAAGAGCTATGAATACACAAAAGGACTCACGCAAAGCCTGCAGGGACAGGGTCAGTGACAGTGGGCTCCTCCACATCACTGACAGCCACATCGGTATGCACAGTGGAGAGGCTGGGAGATGAAGCCTGACTCAGAAGCACTGAGCAAGGTGTCCACAGGGGAGGAGCACTGCGGTTACTGAATTCAGGAAGGTGTTTCAGGAGAAATGAGGCTAGGAGGGTCAGGTCATGTTGTTGACCCATCAATACTTAACATGAATGAAGGGCTGCAGAACAGTTTAGTCTTTCCAAGATGCACTCTTCTGTTCAGCCAAGTCTCTCTGAGACTATTTAGCTGGTGACATCTAGAATGATCCCATTCATTACCTAGATTGTTCTGGGAAGCTGACATAATAGAGGATTTGCACAATGATGTCATCACTAAGCCACCCCTTAAATCCAGTCCCCGGCCTTCCTTTTCTGCTCTGTAGTCCAGAAACATTTCTTCAAAAGCCAGAAAATCTGTAAATGTAAGTAGCATGTCAAAGATGTCACTAGCCACTTCATGTTGTGAAGGCCTCCATGTTGAACCCTGGGATCCGCTCCAGCAGCTGCTCTTCAATGTACTTTTCCACCAGAGAAATACATTCATTAAAAATGGGTGTGTAGGTGAGTTTATTATCTTCTGTGTCTTCAAATTCCAGGTAGTACTTGTCCATGAAATTTCTCTGTAGTAACTGGAACTCATCATCTTGGACAAGTTGCCAGACTTCTCAAACCCCAATTTCTTCATCCATGATAATGTCCACTAAATATCCAACCACAGCATCAAATTCTGCATCAGAGGCAGAGGAGAAGGACAGGGCCAAGTTCTTCTCCTCCAGGGCGCCATCGTCGCGGAGCCACATCTACCTGTGCGGACGCTCGGGCTCCTTTGTCTCTTACCACGCCTACGGCCCACGCCCAGCCTTGGCTCTACTTCGAGGAGCCAGCACCCGCATCCAGGGCACAGCGGCCGGCCGGGGTGGGGAGGTCTCACCACCGGGCCGTCTCAGCACGAAAAGCCGGGCTTTGGCGCTCTTCCCCACCAGGCCGCTACGCGCCCGCCACCGCAACTACTGGTCCAGAAGTCGGTTACAGACCGCTGAGCGCGGACCCTGCCTCCATCACCATGATTCCCTCTATTATAGTCTTATGGGACTATCATCATGTATGTGGTGCATTGTTGACCAAAATGTCATTACACAATACATGACCATACCTAATATCTATAAGTTTTAGTGTTTTTTCCCAGCAAGATAGGGATAATAGGAACAGCTATACTTCATAAAGTAATTATAAGCATTAAATACGTTTTTCACATAAAATGTTTGGCAGAGTGCCTGGTGTATAGATGTCATCAAATTATTCTATTTGACTTTAATCCTACATATTAAAACCTATAGTTCTTCCCTCTTCAAAATAAAAAAAAAACCTATACTCCCCCTGTCCACCCACGTCAGCTTCTCTTCTAAATTTATTACTACCATTAATAGTACTGTCATGTTTTCAGTCATTTGTTCTCATAATTTGGATCATCCTTGACTTTGCCCAATTTTTATTCCACTTCTGAACCTTCTGATGTGTCAGCAAATTCTATTGACCTTTGTTACTCAGTTTCTTGCTTAATTCAACTTTAAATGTCCTTAATTTTTTCAGCATGTTTTAAGCCTCACCCTCTTTGTTTTTCTAAAATTGTTTGACCCCTGAAGTTTTTTAAGCTTATTTTGAGCTTATTCTGTTATTTTTAATTCCAATCCTTGGATGGTGTAATAAGCACAATTTTCCAAAATGCAGCATTGGGAGATAGCTGGGACTTAGAATGATAAATCTCCATGGGAACTGCCACATTCGAATTCAGCTTTCCATATGGCCTGCTTCTCCCATAGGGGAGACTGCAACATCCATGGGTCCGAAGGTCTCCAGTTTTAGTTACTGACTTCTCCAGACATGTTGTCTCATAAATAAGCATCAAATATTCAGATTCCCTGTGTCTAAGTAATCTGTGTATTCATCCAGCAATGGACTGATTCCCCAAATTTGTACTATAAAAAGCTAAAAAGTAACAAGGAAAAAATGTTAGTACTCAGGCACTTTGCAGGTTCAACCCTGCCTGGGTTCCTGCACCAAATCTATTTGTTGCACGAAAGCATTAGCAGGGCTTCTGTTTCCTTGCTGATCTTTGGCCTATTTCTTTTTCCAAGAGCTGTTTCTTAATCCCTTCCATTTGTGAGGAACTTTGCAATAAATCCTGGGATACTGTATATGGGAACTCAGAATGAATGTCCCTTGCACAAAAATGTTTTGGTTTGTCATATAAAGTTCCTTTTAATGCTGTTACTAGTTTTTTTCCTAGCTTCTCCTTTGTAATTTCAATTAATTTCAATTAATTCACACTTTTAAATTAATTCATATTTTTAAATCACCACCTCATATTTGTTTCCTGTATCCATAATAACTTCTCATCCCACTCCTTCTTTCTCATTTAGAAGTCCTACCCACCTCCTGCATCTCTTTTAAATGCTACCTGTTCTCAGAAAGATTCCCTTAGAGACCAACCCAAGTTGTCTCTTTTAGACATTTGACTTAACATGACCTTAGTGGCACTTAACATGTAATGACTTACGTTGTGAAAGTTTGGACATAGCTTGTAAATTTCTTCTTAATTATAAAGTTCATTAAGAATAAAACTTCCTTATTTATCATTGTATGTCCCAGTACAACATATAACTTGGCTTGAAGTATTCAATAAAATGCATGGTAGAATAGGAGTTATGCTCAATAGTATATACAGAATATAGGAAATCATGGCCCATTGAAATGGTTGGAGCTTTCAAAACAAACACGAAATTTGCTTCGATGTTAAGGGCTGCACAAGCCAATGACTCACTAAATGTGAAATGCAAGTGCAGCCATTCTCTCACATTCTGACTCACTGAAAATGTTTCTTCCAAGTTTGAATTGTTAGACTGAAATGAGTTTTTATTTGTGGCCTTTTTGGTCAGACATAATGTATAGTACTAGTATTTTTATTTGTTGTGTGGTCCTTACATAACCCTGAAGCAATTTTGCTGGGCAGTGGGCCTCATTTTCTAGTCAATTTGCTTACCAAAAGAGTAGCACATTTATGTATGTGGACTGCAGCACCTATTTTACAGTTTCACTTCTTTATATTCAAATATGTCTCAAATATGAGAGGACGCTTGAGAAAAAGACCTCATGATCAAATGTCTTTCATCAAGTGTAAAGTAAGGCTGGGTCAATCTGGGATGGAACTTGAAGATGCAATGTCAAAACAACAACATAGTAGACATAAGCCGTATATCTTACAATATCTGCCCTTATTCTCCATGAAGCGTGTGGTATTCTTTAAGATAGATTTTCTTTTTAATTTGTGATCTTTAGATTGATTTATTGTGGTCTAAGCAAGGGATGAATGGAAAGCAAAACTACCATCTTCATATCGTAAAAGCTAGTTCTTTTGTTGCCAATGTAAATGGACAGAAGTAAATAAAAATCACAGATTTTCAGTAACTTTCAGACATTAGAAAACAAAGACTAATAGTGATATCTGAGAAAAAGAAAAAAAACAAGGTAGGGTTTGTGAGTGCACAGTTTATTAATGGAACATTTATTAGCAAAAAAATAGGGAGGGTTCTCTAGAAATAGAACCAATGAATGGATGGGGATAGATAGATAATAAGTGATAGATAAATTGATGATAGGTAAAAGAATAATTTGATTATGATGAAAATTGTCTTACATGATCATGAGGGTTAAGAAGTCTACAATCTGTAAACTGGAGAATAAGGAGAGCTGATATTATAATTCAATCTGAGTTCAAATGCTTGAGAATCAAGTAAGTCAATGGTGTCTCAGCTAGAGTCTGAAACCCTGAGAATAAGAAATGGCATTTGTGTACATCCCAAAACCCAAAGGCTCAGGACCCATGAGCTCTGATAGGCAGGGGCAGGAGAATATGGATGTCCCAGTTCTAGAATACAGAACAAAGAAGCCTTTTTTCCATCAGTTTTCCCTATGGTTCTCAATGGATTGATCGGTTGATGGTAGCCACATTGAAGAGAGTAGCCTTTACTCAATCTAGTGATTCAAACACTAATTTCATCTGGAAACATCTCCATAGGAGCACTCAAAAATAATGTTTCAGAGGACATTTGGCTATCTCTAAGATCAGTCAAGTTGAGACATAAAACAAATCATCACAGAAGGGAAACTGCCACAAAGGTAAAACTGAAATAGAGCCTGGAAATTCCTGCATTGAGCAGATCATGTTAGGAATGCAGGGAGGCCAAGAAAACTAGAATCTGTGGGGCAGAATACTAGGTATGAACAATTCCCCCCTCAAAAAAAAAAAATAAAAGAGAGCTTTAAACAACTTCAGAGGTTTTTTCCTGGGCATTTAGTTGAGTACCGATCTGTGCATGCAAGTGAAAAAGTGATCACAACCAAGCAAAGAACCATCAGAAAGAGGCAGGCAGAATAATCCTCAGGGGTTAGGAAGATGGTGCTGTAGAATCTGGTTGCATATTTCAGTCTTTCCAAGAACAAGACTCACAACACCTGAAAAACAACAACTTAGCAAAGAGAAAAGAAAGAAAAGTTCTGGAAATTAAAAGCAAAACACAAAACAAAGCAAAACAAAAAACAAAACAAAAACTAACAGGAAAACAGAAACACTTGAGAATCTGAAGATAATGCAAAGAAAAAAATGAAGCAGGCTAGAAGGCTGACCTTGGCTTCCATGGAGAAGGACCCATTTCTGCAAATGTAAGATAAACCTAGAAAGGGCAGGGAGCCAGCAGTACTACCCTCAAGAAAAGTCCATGGTTATTATAAACTGCAAAATAGTGTGCAGTTTTGCTCTAAAAGTTACTTCTTTCACATGGCAAGAAAGAGTTGGAGAAGAAATCCATTGCAGCACCAGTATATTTGAGAGATTATCCAGGAACGCTTTTGAGAAGAATTTAATTTTTGAAGAGTAAAATTACTATGGAAATATAAGTCAGAACAGCTACACTTCAGTTTCTGGGGTCACCGTACTACAGTGACTGGGTGGGAGATGGCCCCAGAAGAAGGGTGGGGAGAGGGCACAAGGTATCCTCTGTGGAAAGAAGCTAGCTGGTCATGTGTTGGTTTGGAAGCAACTGGGTCTGAAAGTGTTGGCATTAAATCACCAGACTGCTTGAACCCCCTACCCTGATGTCATCATCCACCTCAGATCTCAATGTTCTATTTGCTTTCCCCATCTGCCAACATTATTATAGACAACTAAATTAGAAATTAATAGGTGGTCAAAGAGGGATTGGGCTCTTAAGGGAGTTAGTGGAGAAGATGAGATGTATCAAAATTAAAGGAAAAATAGACTGAACTAGAACTTTGGACTAGGGTTGAACTTCAGGCTACCTGGAATGCAGCCCTCTCCCTAATAAAAGGAATTCCAGTCACTCACTACTAAACTCCTGAGTTTCAAGGAAGCAAAATGTAAAATAACTAGGTTTTAAATAATAAAATCACAATTTACTTTAAATGCTACCTCATAAAGAACTGGGTTAGAGTGTGAGTTCCAATTGGTCATTTTAAATCCACAGAACTACCTGTGATATGTGGTCACTAAACAATTGAACAATTCTTGTGTTTTGTGCATCTATAATTAACTCTGGATCAAGGGGCCATGTGGCCATCCACTCTTGAAATCTCATGAAAATCCAGGAGTAAAATGTATAAAATGCAGGAGTTGCCCTCTTTCTCTTCCTCCTTCTCCTCCTCCTCCTCATCTTCCTTCTCCTCCTTCTTTTCCTCCCCCTCTTCCTCTGTCTTGGTTACTTTCTCTGGTTGCTGAGACAAACACCTGACACCCAAAATTAGAAAAGAAAAGGTTTATTTAGCTTACAGTTCTTGGTGGTTGCAGTCCATAATCAGCTGGCTCCAAGGCAGGGTGGCATGGCTCTGGGGCAACACTTCAAGGCAGCAGCCAGAGCAAAAGAGTAAAATGCAAGCCTTTTCTCTACCCTTATATTGTACAAAGGCCACACCCCCACTTCAGGGTGGGTGTAACACCCCCCTTCAACACTTACAAAATCTCCTTGCCCTCCTTTGTACAGGATGAGGATATTTACAAAGTTAGAACCCTGGCTCCCTGCTGTCTCTCAGTTAAACTTCTAACTGTTCAAATTGACACAATGTATCAACCATAACATCCTCTTCTTCTCCTTCCCTCTTCCTCCTCCCCTCTTCCTTGTCTTCTCTCTCATCTTCCTCCTTTTCTTTCTCCTCTTCCTCTTCCTACTCTTCCTCCTCCTCCTCCTTCTGCTTCCTAATAAAAACTCTGCTAACTTCTGTCTTTGGCTTGCTGCTTTATTCCTCAACATTGTGAAACCATGAACTTAGTGTGGATGGTAACCATGTGACAAGGGAAATGTTTTAGTTTGGATAGTTGCCACAGCCTGGGTTGTATGGACAGAGGAGCCTCTGGAGCAGGGGGAACACCCTGCAGACCTGCAAGCCATAAAGGTATGTGGATAAGTCATGATTTGGGGAACACAAAGAAACATGGAAACTGGGACTGGTTGTAGTTAATGTAGTCCTAAGGAAGGCAGCATTATATGACTGCACCAAACAGAAAAGGTGGGGAGGGCTCAGCAGACACACATAGAAAAGTGAGTATGGAAACAAACAGGACTTAGCAGTGACTTACTGTCCCTCCCCCATGTGTAGGTGGTTCCAGTACTGCAGATCTTGGAAAGAAATCACTCATTCAAACAAGTGGAGGAATGTTTTGGACTAACTTCTCTTTGTGTTTGTTGGTTTCTTAGGATTTGGAGCTTATTTCTTTTTATAATGTTTTCTTTTCTTCTTCTTTTCCTTTCACTTGCTTTTCCTTTTGATTTTTCTACTTTTCCTTGTTCTTTTCTGTTACTTTCATATAATTCTATTAACTTTGTTTTATTCTTTAATTGAATAATTTGCCTTACCTTTCTGTCATCTTTATCATCTTAAAATTTTACTTCTCTTACTTCCTTCTTTACCACTTGCCTCATTTTATTAGGTCTAGTATTAAGCATTAATTATTTTTAGATATTTACGTGGTTTTATCCTATTATGTTGAATTCTTTTACATTGTTAATGATGGTAGAGTTGTCATATACATACCTATTTATTGTATGACAATATTTGGCTTGTCTTTGTGCCTAGATTATTGCAAATCTGTTTTACATTGTCAAGGGTAGTATAATCATAGCTTCTATTGGTTCTTGCAGTCTATTTGAGTCTATTATTGTTGCTGATTTCTTTGCTTTTGCTGGTGGTGGCATATCTGTTGCTACTAATTGCTTTTTACCCTCTATCAATATCATTTATCTTTCTGTCATGAACATTACAGTGGTTTGTTTCTGAAGAAGTTGACACTGATCCAATTTTAGTGTATTGTCTCTTCCCCAAATTACTGGAGGTGGTTTGATCTTGAAAGAGGAATAAATGGCCTATAGGTAGCCATCCTCAGAGTGTATCACTTCAAAGCAGACACTAAAGCAATCTATACACTAACTACAAAGTCTTTCCACTTTAATTGATGCTCAACCATCAGTGCATGCATGTGCAGGTACACACACACACACACACACAGACACACACACACAACAGAAACATGAGAAAACAGGGCAACAAACTGGCTGCAAAAACTTCCAAAATCCAACAGCTGATAGGAGGAATCAAAAGGGAGGAAATCTAAAGTCAGACAGCTGAATTATTTGAAACAATAGAAGAAACAAAGAAATAGGTTGGTAAAGTTCTCAACAGGCTCAATGCAGCAAAGTATTGAGGAAAAACAACAGCAGCAGCCTGCCTTTCCCTTTTATCCCTACCATAGGCTACACATATTTTAGTGGTGCAACTCACAGTTTGGGCAGACTTCCCATTGTCCACACCCAGAAATGAGCTAAACCAACCAGCTGACTAATTTAGTAATCACACTCCCTTAATTCCAGCATCACTCTCTTAATCTCATCATCACACACTCTAGATCTATCCACCTCCAAAAAACTCCACCTATGGCCACATGAGGCTTTGGGAGGACATATAAAAGCCACAACTCCTAGAACTAACAAACAAGTTCAGCAAAGTAGTGTCATACCGAATCAAAATATGATGGCATGGTGGCACATGTCTGTAATCCCAGCACTCAGGAAGCTGAGCCATGTGTGTTACTGCTAGTTACTGCCTAGGCTACATAGTGAGTTCAAGATTAGCCTGAACTACATAGCAAGATGCTGTCTCAACTCCCCTCCCATTAAAAACCTAAAAACCAACACACAAAAAGCAGTAGTACTTCTGTACACTAATAATGAACCAAATGAAAAACAAATTAGGAAAATAATACCTTTTATTTATTTATTTATTATTTTTTGGTACATAATAGGGAGCCTCAAGATAATACCTTTTACAATAGCCTCAAGAAAAATTAAATATTTAAGAATTGACCTAAACAATGAAGCGAAAGAACTCTTTTACAAAACTACAGTATTTACAAAAAAAAAAATTTAAGAGGGCATCAGAAAACTGAAAAATACTTCCTGTTCCTGGATAGGCAGAATCAACATTGTCAAAATTGCCAAACCACTGAAACTCATGTGTAGATTTAATGCAAACTCAATTAAAACACCAACAACATATCTCACAGATTTAAAACAAAATCCTAAATTTTATATGGAACCAGAAAAAAAAGCCAGAACAGCAAATCAATTGGAGCAACAAGAGCAAAGGATTAGGTAACATAATCCCAAATTTCAAGTTATTTTACAAAGTTCCAGTAATAAAAACAGCATAGTATTTGTTTATTATTACAAAAATAAACATGCACATCAGTGAAATACAACAGAGGTTGCAGAAACAACTTTAGGCACATTCAGCCACCTTATCTTCGACAAAGATGCCAGAAAAATAAACTGGAGGAAAGACAGGTTCTTTATAAAATGATGTTGGAAAAACTTGCTATACCCATGCAGAAAACTGAAAATAGACCCATATGTGTTGCCATGTACTGAAATAAAATCAAAATTGATCAAAGCCTGAAATATCAAAACAATTTGAATCTGCCAGAAGAAAAAATAGGTAAAATTCTTGAAAACATAGGCATAGGAGAGGGCTTTCTCTACAGAATCTCAATTGCACAAGAAATAACATCAAGAAACAATAATTGGGATTGTGTCAAATGAAAAAGCTTCACAGCAAATGAAACAACCAACAGAGTAAAGAGGCAACCTACAGAATGGGAAAAAATTGTCACCTACTTCTCCAACAGAGAACTAATATCTAGAATACATGAAGGACTAAAAAACAGTTATATCCTCCAAAATAAAAGATGCAATAACAAAATCAGCAACAGAAATGAATAGGCAAGTCTCAGAAGTATAAATGGTCAATAAATACAAGAAAAAATGTGCAGCATTTCTAGCCATAAGAGAAATACAAATTAAAGGAATACTGAAATTCCAACTTACTCCAAAAATGGCAATCACCAATATATCAATAACAATAGCTGGTGAGTCTGTGTGAACAAAATAACTCTTCTATATTGTTGGTGCATATGTAAACTAATATCACCACTATAGAATCCAGAATGGAGATTTTTAAAAAAAAAAACTAAACATAGAAATTCTGTGTGACACAGTTATTTCTCTTCTATTATCTTCCCAGGAGTTAAAGTTATCATATTTCAGTAATACATGTATAGCTGTATTTATAGCAGCACAACTCATAATATCCAAATATTGGAAACAGCATATATATTCATCAACAGATGACTAGGTAAGAAAATGTGTTGTTTATACCATGAAGTGCTACTCTGACATAAGGAAGGAAGAATTTGAGTTGTTTGTAGGAAAATGGATGCACCTTGAGACCACATATTAAGTGAAATAAATCAGACACACAAATGGAAATACTATGTGATTTTTCTTATATGAGAATCTCTAAGTGTAAATAATATAAAGAGTAAAATAAAAGATAATAGGAAACAAGGAGATAGATCTTTTGCAAATTGGAAGGGGAGCGAGAGATGAAGGAAAATGTAAGGGAGGGGAGAACAAAAAGAAGTAAAAAGTTTAAGTCATGTTATGTACATGTATCAACTTCTCATGATGAACAAAATTATCATATATGTAAACATGTATTAATAAAAATTAAAAAATAATCCTCAGCTCTTACACAGTGCTCAGAATAGTTGCTGTTTTCACCAACCAGCATAGAAATATTACCTAGTATATACATCAAATGAAGTCTTAAGGCAGTGCAAATCAGCCCTAGATTAAAGGCTATTCTAATCCCAATTCAGAAATGTTAGAAAGCAAGCCTCAAAACAGTAAGACAAGTGACTTTTAGAACAAAGCTCTTTAATAGTTAAAGAATTACGAGAAAATCCAGCACCTAACATAAAATCCGCAACGTTTGGAATGCCAAAAACTACTACCAGCTGTTATGGCTTGTGCCGAGATGTCCCCCAAAGCCTCATGAGATCATAGGTGGGGCTTTTCAGAGATGGATAGATCTACTGTGATAATGCTGGCATTAAGAGCGTGTGATTACTAAATTAGTACATTGATTGATCTGGCGTACTTCTGAGTGTGATTAATGCGAAGGCCCTCTCTGGGTATGGGTGGCATCACCCAAAGGCCTGGAGTCTGGAAGGAATAAAAGGGAGAGGCAGACAGCTGCTGTTGTTTTTCCTCACTAGTTTGCTGTTTTGCCACCTTCCTGCCTTCTACCTATGAACTGTTTCTCTCCTGTGATGTCCCTTTGCCATGCCACCACGGCTTGGAGTCAGTCAACTATGAAGTGAAACCTCTACAAACTGTGAGCTAGAATAAACCTTTCTTGCTTTAACCATGGATGTTGGGCATTTTGTCTCAATAATGAAAAAAGTAACTAAAAATAGCAACCATAAAATAAGCAGGAAAATGTTGTGGAGAATCACCTGGACGATTCTCCTTGAAAGCAGAACAATTGACTCCATTTTGGCTAAGCCTGGCTCTATTTCCATGCATTGATATATACGGAGTTGGCTAGGACATTTCCTTATCCCATCAATTGGCAAATGGGTCTTCTTGAGGTGCCGATGTGTAGTCTTTGAAGCAAGGCACCAGGTCAGTGTTTTTCTGCCCATAGCTCCCAAGAAGTATGTGTAAGCCAGGCTGAGACAATCACACTGTGTGCTGGGCATTGAGCCTTGAGAAAGAGGCCATAAGATCTCAGGGTATAAAAAATTACACATCAAAGCTGAATCACCAACCACAAACCATTAGATACTACCTCAAATTGTGTCATGCAAATTACTCTTTCTGCATATCTTTCTCAGCATATTGCAGAGGTGATTTCAAGCCTCCAACCTAGCACAGCTCAAGGTACTCATGTACTTCCCACCACAGCTACAATCACTCATCCCTGAGCCACTCCCCTCTTCACAAATTAATAAAACCCGGGTTTGGACCTGGGCTGAGGCCTTTGTTCTGGTTAGCTATTGCACTAGCTATCCTCCTTGGCTCCCCACAACTACAAATATGCATTAGTGTCTTTTTCTCACCATGCAATGCACTGGAAGTGGTAGACTGAAATTAACTTAGAATTTGAATAACCTTTCCATGGGATTACACATGTGGATTTTTCTGGACTGAGATGAGAAGGGCCTTCTATAAATATAACCTGTAAAGAAGGTAAAAATTAATCAATAGAGTCAAAAGATTTAAGGCAATGACTAAGAAACAAGACAGAGATAGATAATTAGCAAAGCAATAAATGAGATAAATTGGAATAAATTATCAAACTTTCAAGCAGACTGGATAAGGGAAAAAAGTAAACAAAGAATAAACTGAACAAACAAACAAAACAATTATATGTACTTTTAAACCAGACCATATCAAATGATCAAAAATTTTATTGTTGTAACAACTCAGTGTAAAGAACACCTAAATGTAAATCGCACATAAAAAAGTCTGTAGTAAGAAGTTTACCAGAATGTTGTCAGTAACTATTTTTCTATGAAAAATCTAACATTATGTTCTCTCATAAATTATCAGTCCAAGAGTGTTTCTTTGATAGTTTCATTGCTTGGTTGTTTTTTGTAAAGTTTCCTTTGCATATGGAAAAAATAGGGCTGACAGTGAGACTCAAACTCTGAGAATACTAGTGTATGACTGAATGCAAAATACTACACCTGAACTAACTTTTCTTACAGTTCATTGGGAAAGAAGATATAGTGAGAGAGGACTGAACCAGGTTTATTCCCTTGTCCTATCTCTGTCCCATATTTGCTGGGCACAAATGCATAGTATCTGCTGTTTTTTCCTTCATCTGACATTGAAGAGCCCTAACATTTCCATCTTTGTCATACTACCTTTGAATAATCCAATGATAGAGGGGAAGACCAATCTCACTGGCAGAATTTCAATGAAAGGCAGAAATACAGTGTGTACTACTGCTTATACCAGCCTTAAATTATAGATTCTTAAAAATCCCTTAATATGGAGTAGCTTCAAGTTTGGAGATTGAAAATAAAGTAAAAAATACTATTTTTTGTGTTATTTTTCTGCTTATATAAAAGCAATAATTTAAAAACTTCTTGTAAATTTGCAACATCTAGTACAAGCCACTCTGTTATTCAGCATATATCAAGGAATTAGTCGATGATTTAGAACTAGATGTATCCAGCAGTTTTTCTATACTCATTAGTCCCGTAACCTTGAACAGTTTATACTCCCTGAACCTAAATGCATAACTTTAAAAACCAGGTATAGTGACATCAAAAGTTTCATTCCTTGTGATCTTCTTTCCTTCTTTTCCTGTATCATTTTTGTCTAAATTTTTTAGACAAATTTAAAGCTTTTATTTGATAATGGCCTGATTCATAGATATTTCGAGATGGCAAACTGAGAACCATATGTGCCAAAACATCTTTGAAACTGGATTTAGAAAGTACTAAATAGAATAACTCCTCAACAGTACTAAGATGTGAAAGTGCCTCAGAAAACAGGACATTTTAGAAAGTGTTGGAAGCAATTGTCATACAGACCAAAATGGAAGAAACATCCTAAAGAAGTTTACATTAGAAGTGAACTTGATGGCAGAGCCCTGGAAAGATCTGAAGCTCAGAATCCTTAGGCAGGGAAAGCAAGTGGGGTTGTCAGGTAATAACCTGAAGAAGTAATTTTAAAACTCTCTATATGGAAATAAAGTCAGTTGACAATTTTAAATTCAAATATATTTGCATACAAAATGAATCAGAAAACATTGGTGGAGAGAAGGGTAACTGGTCTATCTGCTTGCTACCTATGTATCCTAGCAAGCCTGAGTGCCCTTTCCAAATCCCCAGGACCATTGTAGCACTCTGGGAAGCTGAGGCAGGAGAATCACAAGTTTGAACCCAGCCTGGAAAACTTAGTGACTCAGTGAATCCCTGATCTAAAATTAAAAGAAGAAAATTAAAAGGACGTAGCTCAATGTGAAGGTCCTGGGTTCAACTTCCAGTGTCACTAAATGAATGAATAAATGAGTGAATCAATGATGAATGAATGAATATAAAAACCAGACATCAGATTGTCAGAAGAAATTTAAATCAGTATTCATTTATCTATGATTATCTACCTCACTATTTACTCATAAGTATAAGTGGAAAGTTAAAGACAACTTGGTGCTTGAAAACAAGCAATTTCCCCTTCCCCCTTTGGTTACAGAAGTACTAAATGAATGCACAGAACAACTAATCAAAAGGAAAATAGAGTAAAAGGTACATACACATTTGCAGAGTGCTGCCTAGTGTATACAAGATCTGGGGTTCTGGGTTTAATCTTTAACACTTCAGAAAGAAAAAAAATAGGTGTAAGTTCAATGAAGACTGTTTTTCGATTCCAATTTTTTAAAATTTACTTTCATTCTAAAAGGTATACTAGGAAAATAGAGCACTAGGAGAACAAAAGATATTTGAATTTAAAATGTGATTGACAAAAAGAAAAGATGAGAAATGAATGTGAAGAGATCCCATAGAACTTACAGTTGGTCGGATGACATCTTACAACTTAGACAATTTCATTTAAATTGTACCTTATTTAATCCCCAATTAAGTTGAAACTATAAATTAAAACTATAAGGCTGGAATTAGGAATATAACATTAGAAGCTTTGTATCTAATAAGGATTCTAATATTATGCTATAAAGACTGAAAGATTTCAGTTTAGTGTACAGAACATGGAAAAATGAAGAAAGAAAAATAGAAAATTTACTAAAATTGAGGCACAAGCCCTTAACAGAAGTATGAGCAAGAGAAGACTGACACCTAGAGGCATAATTGTGAACATTCAGAACATTGAAGATAAAGAGAGATCCTAAAATTTTCTTGAGAGAATAAGAATTTTTTAAGTTATTTAAAATCTCAAATACCAAAGAATAATTGTTTTGGTACCAAACTTTTCATTAAAGGCCCCAGATGCTACAATAGTAATTCCAATTATGTAAAAAGTCTCAGCCGTACATATCAATAAAGCCTGCATCAGTCAGAATACTTAAAGTGATGCTGAGGTAACAAATGACCCCACTGTTTTAGTTTAATGTTTAGTTAGATTCCCACTCTTAGTTGTCTATGTCTCTGTACCACACTGTCCATATCCTAGGATCCAAGCCCCTTTCTGCACATGATTGTACTGGAGGTAGAGGGAAACTGTGTGCAAGAAGGACTGAAAGATGCAAGGGGCTTAATTCATTAAATATGATTTAAAATTCAGAAGGGCTGTTATGTCATAAAGAGAGCATTGATTTTTCTAACCAAGAGAATAGAAAAGTGATTAGAAATTTTCAGAAAAACAGATTTGTAGAAGAAAGTGATGTTCAAGATAGAAAGGGAAATATGCTTTAAAAATGGATGACAAACTTAAAAAGAGAATTATTTTGACAGATGTTGGAAACATTCTCTTTACAGCAGCACATTTTCCATTAAGTCAAATGATATTTCTTTGATTTTAAGCACATTCTAAAAGGATTACTACTTAATCAAAATATTATTAATTCTATTTATTGGCATTCAGCTTTTAGAACTGGAAACCACTGACATATCTAAGTTACAGCTTTGTTCCAGAAAGTACATTTCATAACTCTTGGTAAAGGAGCAGA
>RJWT010028039.1:0-15324 GCA_004365215.1 Cuniculus paca
GCTATGATCTCTATCCTCCCCCCTCTACAGGAAGGGTCCTGAAGCTAGATAACTTGGAATTTTAATTTTGTCTCCCTGAATGCCATGTAGCATAGCAGAGACCCAGGAAGGATCCAGACATCTCTTGTCTTAAAATACCTTTTAGTAAGCACAGTCATGACACCCAGGGTGACAAGTATATCCAAGCTACTCTTATTGCTACAACTGACTTTAACAGCAAATCCTAACTTTGACCACTGGCTTCGAAGCAAATAACCAGCCAGTTAACCCTCACCAACTCAAATCCTAATCAGTTCTTCTCAAGCCAAAAACGGGATATGCCATTATCTAAAATTATCCTTTTTTAAACTCCATATGTATACATAACCTTGCCTGTCCTGCTACCTTCACACATGCACACACACACAAATCATGCAATTACCTTAATATAGTTCAGCAGTTTACGTATTCCCCAGGGCACCACGTGGACCCACCCTACTCCTTTCCAAGAAGGATCAGAGAAAACCTCAACCTCTGCATCCTGAAGAATGCCAAGTTCTGCTTCCTTATTTTCCTTGTGCCTGATGAAGCGAGTCGTGTAATATTGCACAGCAAAGAAATCAGCAGTGCCTTTGATCATTTTCTTCTCTTCTTCTGTGAATTGGGGAAGCCTCGATGATGGATAGCCTTGCTTTTCACTCATGGAGGCAATCTGGGACTTGACAAGTTCAGGATAATCACCATCGATGAATATAGGTTTAGCAAAGAAATCAAATTGAAAGTTGATGGCTCTTTCAGCAGCTTTCTGGTCCAGCATTGAGTTGGGATTTTCTGGTTGCAGCCAGATACAAAAAAGTGATAGGGACACCATACCCTTCTGCTTTTCCCGGAATAAGGAATCATAACTGTGCCAGGCTCTGGCATGAGCCTTAATCATATTATGAGCTGCCTGATAACCTCCAGTTCCGATGTGAGGAACACCAGGTGCAAAGAGACCCAGATCATATCCCAGTGCACAAAAAACATTGGGCTCATTTATGGTGATCCACTGCTGGACTCGATCCCCAAAGGTACTGAAGCAAAACTGGGCATATTTGTCAAAGACTTCAATCACTGTATCTGACAACCATCCACCTTGGTCTTCCAAAGCCTGAGGCAAATCGAAGTGGCAGAGTGTCACCACAGGTGTAACCCTATTTGTTAACAAATCATCGATGATCTTGTTGTAATAGTCAATTCCTAAGAGAGAAAAAATACAAGAAAAATAAGTTACTTTCAGTATGTTGGAAATATTTTGACCAGGATAACTCTTATACAAAATCAGATTATTTACTTCCTCAATGTAATCAACAGAAGGCTGAAAGAAAATGTCCAAGAATTCCCTGACTACAAGCATGATGGCACATGCCTGTAATTCCAGAGATCAGGAGACTGAGGCAGAAGGATCATCTCAATTTCAAAGCCAGACTTGACTAAGGGGTGAGTTTAAGGCCAACCTGAACTGCATAGTGAGATCCTGAGCTGTATAACAATAGCAAGACTCTATCTCCAAAACAAGAAATGAAAAAAAGAAATGAAAAGAAAAGAAAAAATTCCCTGATTGGTTGATCAGGGATACTTGTTAGGAAACAGATACATTTGGGCAAGTTGCTGTCACTAAATGTCAAGCTATCTTCCCACTTATAGGAATTATTTTATTTAGTTACTTGTATGATCATTTTTGTCTCTTAACCCCACTGAAATATAAGCCCCAAGAGAGCAGGAGTCTTAACTATATAGTTTACTTTGAGATTCCCAGATCTTGGAACATTATCAGAAATTTAGTATACAATAAAGATTTCTATGAATGAATGAATGAATGAATGAATGACATTCAACTGTATTGAGCCTAAAGTAAAAGAATTGATTTATATGACTGCCTTATTACTTTTCTAGAATTATTAGTCTCACAAGTCTAAGAAAGGAGACCTGCTAAACAAGAGCTCAGCATCTATCCCGGTATAGGCATTCCAAGCAAAGATAGGCAGAGGCTTGAGACATTTTGAGTACCTATTAGGGAGAGTGCTCTAAAGTTCTAACACAGTCCATGGAATCCATAGCCACCCCTGACACTCAGTTCATTTTTCCAGGGCTGCATGTAGGAAAGCATGCCTATAGAACTGTTACAAAATCAAGAACAATGCTTTTAAATTGAAAGACACCCTGCCTCAGAAAACAGAGCCTGGAGGAGGATGGCTCTTAGGTCAGAAGAGGTTGTCTCAGGAAATGCTGATGTTAGTATAGTACATGGTTTTGTGTTTGACAATATGAAGGCAACTGAAGCTTGAAAGAGAGAAGCTGTTCTTTTTAAAGAAGACGTTTCTTGGATAGACAAAAAATCATATGTAGAACTGTATTGTGTTGAAAGTTTATCGATGAGCAAGATTCCTTTCATATTTTTCCTCTAGATTTTGCTCCACCAATTTAAAAAAAAAAGTAGTAATTCAGACTTTTGCATTCCTTCGTGTGTCCAGTTATTCATTTGTTCATTGCCTAACCACACAATGATAGAGAAATTTTCATAGGTCATAAACAAGTAGATGCAGGCCTTTTTTTCGGGGAACTTAGCAAGAGGAACTTACAGGCAAATTTTTTTTTTAGATTTCTCTTTTTGAATTTGTTTTTATTTTAAAAATCAAAACAGAAAATGGGGTAGAAATGATGCAGAATTTCAAAAAATAGTAAGAAATTAACACTAGTTAATATATTGTATATTGTTATCTTAGAAATAGTTGTTCGAGTTACAAGACCTAAGCGTGAAAAATGATCGAACAATGACAGCACAAACTGTTTTTTGATGAATTAACAGAGATTAGTAGTATAGTTATCTATTTTGTATACATATACACACATACGTTTATATATGTATACCTACATACATGTAATATTTTCCTTTCTTCCTTTTCTCCTTTCCCCTGCATCAGTTTTTCTTTCCTTTTGAGCACTTTCTTTCCCCTTCATTATTACAATATCTATTGTACATTTTGGATATTATCACTCTCAGTTTTTTTTACATTATTTTTATTATTTTTTACACTAGGGAGACAATATGATATTTATAAATGTGAGTTTGATTTATTACACTTATGAGTATGGTCTCAAGTTGCCTCCATTTACCTAAAAATGCCTCAAGATTATCCTTTTTATAGCTGAGTAATATTCCATCATATAAAAATACCACATCTTTTTTGTCCATTCTGAAGTTGATGGGGATTTGGGTTGTTTCCAATACAAATTGTGCTGCTATAAACATGGGTGCACATATATTGCTGTGGCATGACATTTTCAATTTTTCTGGGAAAATATCCAGAAGGGAAAAAACTGGATTGAATGACAGCTTGTCCCTCAAAAGACTTATGTCTAGAACATGTAAAGAATTGAAAAACATCAGGTACCCCAAATTCAATGATCCAATCAAAAAATGGGCATCTGAGATGAACACACACTTCTCAGATGAAGAAATACAAATGGCAAATATATACGTGAAGAAATATTCAATATCACTGGTCATTCGAGTAATGCAAATTAAAATAACATTGAGATTCCATATCACTCCAGAAAGAATGGCTGCCATCAAGAAATCAACCAATAACAAATGTTAGTGGGGCTGTGGGAAAAAAGGAACACTTCTGCACTGTTACCGGCACATTTATAGACAATCACAACATGGTGCAACATAAAGATAAAGTACAGAGTACGATTTAATCCACCCTAATCATGAAATATTTGAAAGCAATACACATAATAGTTTTAAAAGTGAACTATGGCACCAGGATACCTAATTTTTGTCCCAACTTCTTCACCTTGAGTGAATTACCTGATCTCTCTGAATAATCTTTCCACTCTGCAAAATGTGGATAATAGAAGCCTACATTAATAAATTATGAGAGTTTAATGAGTTGACAAATTGAACATATTTACAACCATTCTTAACATATGGTAAGAATCTTAGCAGAGGTCAGATATCATTCTAGTCATAATTATTATTGTTATGTTATTGTTATTAGCAACATCTAAGCTGATTTTTAAAAGATGAGTATAAATTACCTACATAAGGCAAGGAGAAAAGAGTGATTCAGTAAGCTTAAAAAGGCACAAAAATGTGCAAAAGACTGAAAATAAAATAAAATATCCAAATGAGAAAATTTAAAAAAAATAAAATAATAAAAATTTTTTAAAAATCCAAATGAGAAAAATGGGTTGTTTTTATTTGGTTTACTTTAGCAGGAAAGTCACCGCCTGCAAATGTCAACTGCATTTGACAGATACTCAACAGCAGTCAAGAAAGAAAAAGGTTTTATAGGGAAAAATAGGGGTGGGCTTCAGGTCAGGCATGCTCTGACTGGAGGTTGTTAGGACAGGGCAGCTAGAGAATGGTCAACTAGATGCAGATCATCCTATATCGTTGATTTGGGGCATATACTGCATTTGGCTTTATCTGGTTGGCCCTGGTTTGAAGAAATGCTGTAGCAAAGGCAACAAAAAAACTAGAAACTGCTGCAGAGGTTGTGGTTTGGCTGCCTGGCTTCTCATGTGGGTCAGAGTCTTCCTTTCGTATGTCACCTGGCCATGGTTTCTGTATTCGTTCTCTTGGAAGAGTAAAGCTCCTTCTGGGAACTGTGAGAAGAGTTCATCAGAAGACTGAGAATAGGGAGAGGTAATTGTAAATAGAAGCCAAACTGCACAGTCATATGCTCTTTGCCTGTCTGTCTGTCTGTCTATCTGAGTATTCTTAACAACAGTTTTTTTTTTGCAAATTGGAACATAGTGTGAGTCACCCATAGCAACTCTATATTTGAGAGACATTTATATGCTATACTTCCTTGGTAGGTGGAATAATTCATTCCTCTTTCAAATAATCCATGGAATGGTTGAATATGTGATTCAACCATTCACAAATGTGATTAAGTGAAGATCTTGAAATCTGAAGATTTGCCCAGATTGTTCAGGTGGATCCAAAATAACCACATGGGTTCTTATAGTTAGAAGAATATAGCAGAAAAGTAGATTAGAAAGATCCTACAACAAGAGTTGGGGTGGAGAAGATGGCAACTTGAGAAGGACTTAACTCATAAGCCAAGGAATGTAGGTGGCTTCTACAAGTTGAACATGGTCTCCTGCTGATAAACAGCAAGGAAATGAGGACCTTAGTCCTATGGCCAAAGGTACTAGAGGCTGCCAACCACCTGAAGGAACCAAGAAACACACTCTCCCCTCTATGCTTCAGAAGGAAATAAAGGCTTACTGGCCCCTTGATTTCTTACTTGGAGAGACTCATGAAAATTCTTACCAATAGAACTCTAAGAGCACAAATTGTGTAGTTTTTTTACACTAGGGAGAGAATACAGTATTTACAAATGTGAGTCTGATTTATTTCACTTATGAGTATAGTTTCAAGTTGCCTCCATTTATCTATAAAAGCCTCAAGATTATCCTTTTTATAGCTGAGTAACATTCCATTGTATAAAAATACCACATCTTTTTTATCCATTCTGTGGTTGATGGGCATTTGGATTGTTTCCAAGATTTAGCTATTACAAATTGTGCTGCTATAAACATGGGTGCACATATATCACTGTGGCATGATGTTTTTAATTCTTTTGGGAAGATACTCAGAAGGGGAATAGCTGGATTGAATGGGACCTCCAATCCTAGTTTTTTGAGGAATCTCCATATTGTTTTTGTTGTTGTTGTTGTTGTTGCTTCTGCTGTTGTTGTTGTTGTTGTTTTGATTTGGTTTTGGTTTTTTGAGACAGGGTAGTTCAAGCTGGCCTTGAGCTCGCTATGGCCTCGAACTTGGGGCAATACGCCTGTCTCAGCCTTCCAAGCACTGGCATTACAGGAATGCACCACCACATCCAGCTTGTGTGTGTTTTTAAGCGCATAGGTTTGGAATAATTTGCTTGCAGTAGCAAAGAAAATCTAACACACTCACTAACATTTATAAAGCTTTCCTTTTCTCTCTCAATGAAAGAATTTTCCACTAACCCATCTCTGGGCTCTGTTAAACCACATTTCTTCATTTGTGAATGAAATTTCAAAAAATGATATGATGACAAAATTTTGGTATTGGTACATGTGATGGTTTTTCTAACTGTTTTCATTGGCTTTGAATATAAAAACAATGTTGGGTTTCTTTTGCTGAATTCATAGTATATGTACCAGTTGTCAGGCATTTTGCTTAATCCTAGTACTAAACCCAAGAGATAGACATTTTCACTCCTATTCAATAATTGAGGAAACTGATATTCAGAGAGTCTTAGTATTGTCAAATAGCACAGACTGCACTTAATTCCAATCTGTTTCACTGAAAAGACCAAACTTTTCCTATTTGAACACTATGTTTCTTGTGTTAACGAATGTTCCTGATCCAGAAATGTGACTCTGTTTCACTAGCCTTAGCATTTACCTACTTCAGACCAGACCATGATAGCAAATTCTTTTTATTTTCCATTTTGAAGGAATTATTAATGATGTACGATCAATGTAAGTCAAACAACATAACAATCAGAGTTGAACTGAAGATAAGTAAATGTTAAGTAACAGAGAATTGTATAATTAATAGCTAAGATTCCAGAACCAACAACTTCACTTCTGATTTGTACAGTTTATCCAGTGCTGTAATGAAACTTCTCCATGAGGTAGGAGAATGGGATTCTTAACAGCAGAGCAACACACTCACACACTCAGTCAAAGGCTCATGGACAAATCACTTGACTTGAACACCTGGGTTTCCTCACCTGTAAAAGAGGAACGTTAATAATGCCACCTTATGACTGTCACAAGTATTGAATGAAAACTGTCAAAGGGCATTTAGTTTTATTTATCAGACTAGTATAATTCAGCAATAACTCATTCTCTGACTAAATGTGTTTTTAAATGATCACTGACCACCAATATAGGGATGTATAACTGTAATCTAAGTTCTCAAGAGGTTGAGACAGAAGGGTCATGAATTCCAGTCCAGACTGGGAAACACAACAAACCTGTCCCAACTCACACACACACACACACACACACACACTTAAAACTGCTATAAATTTCTTTTATGGCCAATATATTCTCTGTTTAAGATCACTTATGCTGACTTAGAGATATGAAGTATATTTGAGTCAAAAGTCTTTTAGATATGAGAAAAATAAAAGAATTAGAGGTAGTTGAGTGGTAGGTATGAGGAATAGTGAGCATTATTTGAGATGATAGGAAGATATCAGTCACTCAATGACAAAAACAAAACAAAATAAAATACAATAAAGTAAACTAAAATAAAATAACTGCAACTAGAACTCAAGGGAATTGAAGTTGGGAGCTGAGAAAACTTTTGTCTCACAGGGGAAATTATCTCTTCCATTCCCATTTGTTATGGTTTGTATCTGGATGTCCCTCCAAAGCCTTATGCAGTCATGGGGGGGTCAGGCTTTTTGGAGACAGCAGCTTGTGATTAGTTCATTGTGTAGCGTTTGGGTTGGGGGTATGAATGTTATACCTGCCCTAGCATGGGTAGCCTGAATACAATATAAGGGAGGGAAACAGGCTTGCTCCTCCCCCTTTTGTTTTTGTTGCTTTTGCTGTCTTCTGCCACCTTGAAACAGTTATCTGTCAGTCATGCCACCCTCCTTGAAGCTAGCTGATCATGGACTGAAACCTCCACAGACTGTGAGCTAAATAAACCTTTCTTCCCTTAATTTTGGGTATTTTGTTTCAGCATTGGGTATTTTGTTTCAGCAATGAGAGAAAAGTAACCAAGACACTGTTTCTCTCAACACATCAGCTATATTCCCCTCCATCTTTCAGAACCAATTCCCTCTGTGCCCAATGTGCTATCACCACAAAATAGCTGTCCCCCCTGCCAAAGCTACTTCAGAGCTCTGGTGCCATCCACCAGTGAACTCAGTCTCCAAACATCCTTGGGGAAGGAAAACAACTGGGTAAGCTCATCTTTTCAATGAGATCACACGAGTTACATATTTCAGGCAACAAAGGCTTTTCTTTGTCCTGATATTTGTACCAGGTATGGAGCAGGATTATATATAACAAAGAAATGGGGAAAATACATGATCACTCTCTTTGGTTTACATGTCTCTAAATTCATACCATGAATTTAATTAACCTAGGTTCTTTTGCCACATGGTCCATATTAGCTATTGCTACTATAACAAATTATCACAAACTCAGAGGTCAAAACCAACACACATGTATTATCTAATAGCTCTGGTGTTCAAAATGAAAATGGTTCTCAATGAGCTAAAATACAGATAGTGTCAGTTTCAGGGCTTCCTTTCTCTAGGAGGCTATTTCTGTGCTTTTCCAGGCTTTGGAGTCCTCCTCATGACTTCCTTTGTGGGCCCTTCTATTTCTATCCTCATCTCTCCTCTCCCACCTCTGTTTCAGACCTTACATCTCTCTCTGAGTCCAATCCTCCCACAGCTGTCTTATAAGGACCCATGTGATTACCAGGGGACCCACAGATAATCCGGAATTATCTCCACATCTCCATATCCCTTAATTTAATCACATCTGTAACATTCCCTTTGTCAGGTAATTACTATATTCCTAATTTCTAGTATTCAAGAAAAGGACATGTTTGGGTGGGTGAGGAGCATAATTCAAGTTATCATAATTTTCAACATAAAATACAAGGTTAACGTGTGTTGAATTAACTTATTTAGACCATTCCTACTAAAGTACTCTTATTTTTTTAGCACTCTTATATTTTAAATCTAAAAGGGAACAAAAAATTCTGCATATTCTTTTTTTCTTTCCAATACTTTGGTTTCATACTAATCACCTGAAACTTACATTTGTGACAGATATGAAAATACACTTGGACAGCTGAGAAATACAGAAATATGTGATTTCAGTTGCCAACTCAATCACTTCTTGTTAAACTTTGAAAACTTGACATTTGAAAGAGAAAAACTATGTAACATTTCTACTTTGTAAAATATCCTTTCAGTTTGGGGACATAGAATTTTACAAAGTTCCAAATGTCCCATAATCAAGCTTTAAAATGGGTAGTCAAACACAAAAAAGGGGGTTCTTTGGAAAGGACGATGACAGGGATTTTCTAATTCTTCACATGCTCTTCGAGAAAATATTTAAAAGAAAAAAATGATGGCCTTTCTGAGTTAAAACAGTTCCAATCTCTTCAACAGATCACTGCACAAGAATGAGCAACTGCTTATTGAAATTCTGCCTTCTGGAAGCACCTTCAGTGCCCTCTTGTTCAGAGAAAGTCTGTAGTATTAATCAGCTATGGCTTTACAAAAGCCAGGGACAAGCACAAAAGCTCAGTGTTGCGGACAGGTGATCGCCATGTGAGCTCAGTATAAATGATTCCCCCGAGTTGTTCAAGGCACTCCAAGGACTTCAGTGCCACCACCTCAGTGCCTTGGTCTTTCTGCTCCCCTACTTTTGGATTGCCAACCTGTAGTGCGTCCCCATGAACTCCTGTACATATTAAATTGGCTTTAAAAAGCTCTGGTTGACACGTTGGTACAGGTCCATAAACCTTTACCTAAAAACCTTAGAGACCAATGTATTCAGAAATTTGGGGTTTTAAAAAGAAAACTCAGAGCGCATATCATATATTAATACCTCCTTAATATATTAAGATGTCTAGATGAGTATATCTTAACATTTCTGTGGCAAAATATATCAATAACCCTATCAAATAGAATAAACCAAGATTACAAAAAAATTTTTTTCATGCAGGTTCAGGTCAGCTTGTGCTGCTAATATAGTTTTAGAAAAATGTCTTAGTCTTTTGTATTTTAGAATCCAAGACAAAGGGTTGTGAAATTATATTTTAGGTTGGTCGAGATTATATTATTATAGTTATTATTGTTACTTCTTGTTGTTGCTGTGGAATCTCATCCAAGTGGGATCTCAGGGAAAACTCCAAACTCCTAGAGGAAGTGGAATTTCAGTGACGTGGAACCTCCTTCCTCCCTTTTCCAATAGGGAAACCTAGCACAGAGAATTCAACTGGCTCAGTGGAGTTGTGAAAGAGCTCCAACCTAGATGTCAGGTTTTTGTTGTCAGGCAGACCTAGACTGCATCCAGCCCTAACTAAATTTGTCATTTCGGAGAATTCACGCCTTGTCTTATGTCAGGTTAAACGTTTTTTTTTTCTTCCACTGTGAAAGGCTTTTCACTCCTAAGACTGCTGGGGGCATTAAATATTCAAAGCAAGTGCAATATATTTATATATTTGGCAAAGTGAGTTGCACATAGAATGTGCTCAATAAACAACAACCATTGCTATCATTAGAGTGATTTTATGATTATTACTGATCTAATTAAATTAGCATCAGTCACTGTTCACTGGATCTTTCCATGAAAGGTACTGGACTAGGTCACAAGGGTGAACAAGGTAGAATTATCCAACTGCTCCACTATCAGAAACCCATGAGACTTTCTTGTATCTATATTGTGAGTGCTTAGCAGAGTTTTTGATGCATGCTAGACATTCAATATGCTTAGTTGCATGTAGGAATTGCATACACAAAGGAAAATCACAGCTACAAAGCTTCACCTTGGGTATAATGGTGGCAAAAAGAAGGAAGGAATAGATGTTGGATTAAGAAGTTGGTGAATTATGAGCTCACTGAGCAAGAAATCAATTCCTGGTCAGAATCAAAAATGAACCAGTAATGTCAATCAAGTGGGCACTCAATCAACAGCAATGAGTCAAAGGTTGCTCTCTTCAGAACCAAAGGTCAGTGCTTCATGTGAACCCAGGAACTATGTTCCATTTCAAAAGTAGAAGCTCCCCACTTTTCATGAAATGAACATTGCAAGTTCATGGACCCGCATAGAATTGTCATGATGGAGGTTTCCATGTAGGGAATTACAATTTAACCATAAAGAACTCCTTGATATCAGTGAAGGCCCTTCGGTGTGGGAAGTATGGGGAAGTATCAGGAGGTAAGTACCCTTTCAACCAGGTCATGCAGGTGCCCATCCTGTGTTTAAAGGACACTACTTAAATTTTTACTAGAGATGCCTCACTTGCCTCACTTAGTCCCAGCCCTAGAGTAGTATGAAATCCCTTCCAGAAAAAAGTACAAATAAAAGATCATTATTAAGAAGCCATATGTTGTAGTGCAGGGATTGGCAAACTATTTCTGTAAAGGACCAGATAGCAAATATTTTAGGCCATGTAGGCCATATGGTCTCTGCCCCAACTACTCAGTTCCACTATTCTAGTGGGAAAGCAACAACAGACCAAATATAATGAATGGGCATGGCTGTATTCCAATAAAACTTTACTTACAAAGGCAGGTGGCAGGCCAGATTTGGCCCTCCAGTCATAGTTTTCCAACCCAGTTACATGGAAGCTAGCCAGACCTTAGATGTGGATTCCAAATCCACCATTTCCAAATATGTGGATTTGGACACACACCCCTGTAAAACATGATCATCATACCTTACTTCTTTGGTGTGAAGGTTACAGAAAATATGTGTGAAAGTGCCTCATAAATAACATGCACTCAATAGGGCAGTGGGTGGTCCCTTTAATTATAAAGCATGATAAGAATAATAGCTAACATATGAGGGTTTATCATATGTCAGGGACAGTGTAAAGCACTTGATAAAGATTATTTCACTTAATCTTCCAACAACTCTCTGAAGTATGAACTACTATAGTATATCTTCCTGTTCATGGGGAAACTAAGCCAAGAGATACACAAGTATTAGGTGGTGTAGCTGATACTTGATCTCGAGTAAGTAGACTCTAGGGCCTATGGCACTAACTAAATCCTGTACTATGGTGCAACTAATCCTGGTCCAGTTGAAATACTCGGAACCACTTCAATTTCTTCAGGACTTTTCATAACTCACCCCAGGTTATACGATGGAAAATAGATCCCTACAACAACTTTTTGAAATTCATTTGCAGGTTAACGTTCAGATAACATTTTACATAGATAAAGCCCCTATTCGAACTCCTTTCCCTTTCCACATCCCGGCAAGGAGACCTCGATAATCATGAAAAACTAAAATATTTTTGAGAAAGATAATGTAAACCCATTTCAAAAATTTCATCCTATAATCACTCTGAAAACTTGCAATTTCAAAGCCACACAACAGAATAGCACACTGGATTAATTATGCCAGACTGCAGCAATAACCTTGAATTAAAGCTGCAACCTTCTATTTTTAAGAAACACTTGCCTTTCTGGTTGATGAAACCTGTCGTCCCATCAGGTAACAGACGTGACCAGGAAATAGAAAAGCGGTAATGAGTCAATCCAAGCTGTTTGATACATTTCAAATCTTCCTCCCACAGAGTGTAGCTGCCACAAGCTACATCGCCAGTCTGGTTCTTGAAAACTCTCTCTCCTCCCTGATGGGTGAATGTGTCCCAGACACAAGGGCCTCTTCCATCTGCATCCCAGCCTCCTGAGAAAAGGAGAAAATGAAATGGTTACACTCTTGACATCAAGAGGCATATGTGGAATGTAAATATTTGTCACAAAAAGAACATACCTCATTAACTCGATGTACCATATTTATAACTTTGAGATATGCCTTTAAAATAACACGCATGAGTGGATTATGTGTTTAGCTGTCCTTGATCCCTGAAGCTCACTAGTGGCAAATGAAAAATTATCACATAACACCGCTGCATAGCAGGTTTTCATGGTTCATTATCTGAAGATCTCTCAGCTGGTAAACAGAGGCAGGCCCCAGTTTATGAATGTCTGAGTCAAAAACACCACCTTCTTGTAAATATCCTTACTAGCCATAACTGATACCTCTTGTCCTCAAGTATCATGTACACTTGGGACCTTATCTCTGGCTCCCTGTGCTTGAACCTTATTCTCCTGTTTTCTGGTAGTGAGCCTGTGTTGGCCAACCCAACTATTTGTAGTAGTTTGCACCTGTGATTGATAGTAGTGTTCGGAATGTACTCACTCATGCTTCCATTAATTGAACAAATGTTTTGTGTCAAGCACTATGGCTGGTACAAGAAGTCTCAAGACTACACTATGTCTCATATTCTTTGGGAATTTCACTTAACAGGCAACCACAAAACAGCCAAGAAAGACCCTTGCCCTTATAGAAACCAGGGAAAGGGATTCCTTTAATCACAATCTAGAGTCAGGGAAATTGGTTCCTGCTCAATGTTTCTATACACCTAAAACTAGAATAAGATACAGTCTTTTATTTTTAAAAAATAATACATAGTATATCACGTTTTATATGTTCAGGAATATATGTATAAATCCATATACTTTCTAAGCATATACAAATTAAGTTAAAGTATAGTAACAAGCCTAGGAATGAAAAATTCTGACTAGTAGTTACCTTTGGAGAGAAAGTAGGGAAATGGAAATGGGAGGGTTATAAGAGGCCTTCAATTGCATCTTTTATATTTTATTCCTTAAACCAGGGAGATCATAAATGAAGAAGGCTGCTATATTACATTACATACAAACCCTTTTTATAAGCCTAAAATATTTTATCAGATTTGCTATATAAGAACAGATTTCAACAAAGGTCAACAAAAGCAACTACAGGGAGATCTTTCAGGGAGAGCTTCTGCATGCTTCTACTTTGTGCATGGTTCTAACAAGATTTGATGTAGTCCCTAGCCCAAAAGAAGGACAGCATGGGCAAGAAGAAGTTACGGGAGGAGACAAGAAAACCTGCTACAAGGAGAGTTCCAACAAAAGCAAAAATGTCCTTCAATATCAAGGAGGACATTAAATAGCTGTACAAAGAAGTCATGGATATTAAAAAGGATTGTATTCTGGAGTCTTGTAATTATAGAGGCAAATAGTTCTACACATTCCAATGGCTCTCAACTTGTGTCTATGTATGAAGTTTAAAGGAACAAAGGTGTGTTGGTTACTTTTCTCCCATTGCTGAGACAAGGTACCCGACAGCCAAAATTAAGAAGGGAAAGGTTTATTTAGCTCACAGTTTGTGGAGGTTTCAGTCCATACTCAGCTGGCTCCAAAGCAAGGTGGCGTGGCTGAGGACAACAGTTGACAGTGGTGGAAGACAGTAAAAGCAACAAGAGCCCAAAGGGGAGGAGCGAGGGAATGTGCCTCTTTCCCTCCCTTATATTGTTTGCAGGCTACCTGCCCCAGGACGGGTGTGGCACTCACACCCACAATCCCAGCACTGGACCATGAATCAATCATGAACTCTAGAAGCCCACTCCTATGACTGCATGAGGCTTTGTTGGGAAAACTAGGCACAAACCATAACAGAAGGTAAAAGAATTCTGGTATCCCATTTTAGAATGAAAGGTATAAACATGTAAATACAATGTTTCAAACACAGTGTTCATAGTTTTAATAAAAGAAGAGACTTAATCTAAGAGAATTTAAGTCATAGTTTTCACAGTATGCTTTTGAAATTTTTGACAAACTCATATATTAGTCAGCAACCTATAGTTGCAACTAGACAAACACATGTAGTTCTCACATTACTGTTGGTTGGTATTTTTGCTTAACTTACCAGGCAAAATAAAAGGAAAACAAGAAAGTTGTATCAGAACTTGACTATTCACCACTGACGTAAGTTAATTCTTTATTAACGCAGTTAACAGTTTTCAAACACCAGAAGTGTAGTTCCTCATTTTTTGTGCTGTTCCACGATGTAATAAACACACCGTTTTAAGTTCAGTCTGCATTAATAACATTTTCTCTATCATTTCCTTAGTTCTGGGCCACAAACAAAATGATAAATCAAATTCTGCTCTGTAGCACTTGCCAATATGTGCAGTGTAAATACTCCTTATGTTGCCAATTTCAAGCAACTGATGTATATCACTGAAGGCAGAGTTGGGAAAGATGAGTAGTAGCAAACCATTTTCACACTTCATACTTCTCCAGACACAAGAACTATAATAACCTCCAGGACATATACAAGAGTAAAGTATAGTCAAATATAGTTATTTTGATTACTTATTAACATAGTTTTAATACATATTATTTACATATAAGTTTATATAATTCAATTTTAGTAATGGTTGTGTCTAAGAATCAGTTCACAAAATTGTTAAAAACTTAACAATTGGAGTTCATGAGCCAGAACAAGCTGGTTTCACCACATCGATGATAAGTAACTTGCCTAAATTCACAGTTAGTAACCGTGCCAAGTTTTGTACTGAGAGCTTGATTGTCCAAGTTCTTCTACTTGATCAGGGTACTATTAGTAATAATGGCTCAGGTTGATAAACAAAGAGTCAGTGGATGTCCATGCTATTCAACATATGAAGGCTAAGAAATATAAAATATAATGTATATATTTTGGAAAGTAGTGAATTTGGCACAACTAAAACAA
>RJWT010028040.1:0-15422 GCA_004365215.1 Cuniculus paca
GATCATGGGTGCAGGCTTTCAAGTGCTAGCTTGCTGAATTCTGTGAATCAAATTCCAGGAACCAATTCTCTAGGTACCTTTTCCTATGCAGGGTTTCTTGGGACTCTCCACTCAAAACAGAGTTTTCAAAGCAGTTTAACCTCTCCATTTCACATCCTTGAGCCACGGAAGGTTGTTGTCTTGCTGATTCCTGAGATGCCCTCAAGCCATCCTTACTGTTGTCCTGATGTACAGTACTTATCTTCTTTTTAATGTTAATATTTTCAACATCTTCTCTGAGGCCCCAACTTTGCAAGTACTTCCTTTTTATTGAAAATGTGAAGTTTTCAAATTATACATCTGTAATATTTGCTCCTGAGTCTCACTATATATCAAGCTAAAAGCAGCAAGCAATACCCATGCCATACACTGAATGCTGGCATGACTTGAAATTTCCTCTACTCATCAGATTCCTCTAATGAATCAGCCACCTTTAATCTCAGTTTCCCACAAAGTATTAGATATGAAAGAAATATTAACAAATTTTATACCATAGCATACATATTCAGTTTTGAGTCCAACTGTCAAAGGAATCTTTGTTCCCAAACGAAACCTCCTGAACCAAATATTCCTGTCAGCATTCTGGCCTTCTGAGTTCTGACCAGAATCTCCCATAAAACTCCACTTACATCATTCTAGGGTTTCTCTAGCTTCTACCTCCAAACCTTTTCCAAACTCTTCCTGCAAACCAGTTCCAGTCACTTCCAAACCACACGGTCAGCTACAGTCATGGCAACAACCCTACTTCTCTACTGCTAAAATTTGTGTCAGTCACTTTCTTTGAATTGGAAGAAAATATCTGACACAATTTAAAAGAGAACATGTTTACTATTGTGTTGTCAATAAGGAACACAAGTAAGCTGTTCAGATATGTAATTTGACTAAATCAGAGTTTTCTCAACTATGCTGGTTCTGTTCTTATTGGAGAGTACGTTTCCAGTAATTCATTTTAAATATATGGTACATCATTTTTTAATAACTTGGAAGCAAAATATTTTGAAAATTCTAAATATACAAAATATAAGAAAAAATTCAAGTTAAAACTTTTTCTTCAAATAATTCTTACTGAAAATGCTAGATACATTGTTTCACTATTTTTATTTTTTTTTCCATAGCATACATGATTTGCTCACAGAATTCTAAGCCATGTTATAAGAGTTTGGTACATACTGTGGTTTAAACTGAAAATATCCCCAAAATCTCAGGTTTACAACTTGGGCCTGATCAGAAGGGGTGGATCTCTGGAGGTATGATTTGGAGGCATATAGTCTCATCTCTGTTTCTTCCTTTCTCTATCACTTCCTGGTCATGATGAAAGAAGCAGCCTTTCTCCTCCGAGTCTTTGTACCATGTGACTTCTGCCTTGAAGCCAGTGGACCATGGACTAATTCCACTGAAACTGTGAGCCAATATAAACCTCTCCTCTTTTAAATTGTGGATTTCAAACAAGGACTTTGTACCAGTGATGGAAAAGCTGATTAACTCAGTTCATAACTCTACTACTATTAGAGTTTGGCTCAAAAATGTCACTTAAAGGCCAATGTGTCAAAACTTTGTTACCTAGAGTAGTACTACTGGGAGGCTGTGGAAACTTAAAGAAATGGGACCCAGTAGGAAGTCTTTGGGTCACTGGCTGCAAGCCATTCTGGATATGGTAGAATACCAGGCCCTTTCTCTCATTTCTGTCAGGCCAGGAAGTGAAGAGTTTTGTTCCCCTGACCTCTTTCACTGTCTGCCATGAAGTGCTACCTCTTCACAGTCCCAAAAGAAATAGAACCAACCAATCACAGACAGATACCTCCAAAACACTGAGATAAAAGGAATGTGTATCTTTGTAACTTGAATTATCTGAGGTATTTGTTATAGTGATTAAAAGCTGACTAGTAAGCGATTTCTGACTATGCAGATGTGACAGATAATTTCACCTCTGTCTCAGATTTTTTTATGTGTAAAATGTGGATAACGGCAGTACCTACACCTCATTCTGTGTGTGTATGTGTATGTAAAATAATTGAACTAATGAAAGAAGCATTCAGAAAAGTATCTAGCACAGAATAAATGACTATTATTATTTACTTTACAAATAATCTATAATTCCATACTAACTGCACCTTTTTCAAAAGGTTTAATTAAACTACAGAATCAGTATAAGCCTTAAGTTTTCTTTTGGTTTGCAGCAGGAGCTTTTAAAATAAGATGAGAAATTATAAGATAGATAAATGTACAACTAGGTAGATTTATAGCTGATCAAATGGCATTTGGCTAAATCTGTGTCAATCAGATGGAAAACTTGAGTAAAAATAAGAGCTTCAACTTTGCCTATCTCATTTGATAGTATTAACAACAAAACTAAAGTTGCAAAAGAAATTTTTCTCAAATTTGTATGAGAAAGAATTCTTGGAGAAATAGCTATTACATCAGATGATACAGTCACTATTGATAAACATTCCAACCAAAAATATTAAATTTAAATAATACTGATAAGCATAACCTATGGAGATAAGTTCAACAATCCATGCCATAAGCCTGAGATAAAAAAGAAATGATTGCAAGCAGTTCTGATAAGACAGACTGTGAACTGAACACAGGCAAACATATTAAGTACTTCCAAAAGAATTGAGGTAATTTTGAGCTGTGTTCATTAGGAGTGTCCCTCTAAATAAAGACAGTCATAGCTTCATTATTTCTGTACTTGGTGGAATACATGCAATGTTTGGATTCAGATTACAACAGGTAAAAAAAGTGTAGGTCCACAAGCTGGAAACCCAGAAAGAAGAAGAGTCTGAATGATATATTACAGGGCTGAAGGATCTGGAACAGAAATATTTCAATTAAGTGCTTTCAGTTCTTTGAAGGATTATCCCAGAAAAGGATTTATGCTTATTCTCGTCAGGTCCAGAAGGCACAATTAAATAGAATTATAGGAAGTTAGCCTTTTTGGCTCAAAATGAGAAAATATATTCTCTCACATTAAGCTATTTAATGGACTGCTTTGTGAAGCATAGAGTTCCTACTTTCTGGAAATCTTCAAGAAAATCTCAATAGGATTTATTAATTCATTCAGTCAATCAATAAGCAAGCATTTATTGTTTTGTTACTCTTTGCAGAGAAGTATATTCGATATGGTGAATAAAATAAAGAATAAAGTACATCAGCATTTATTAAATGCGCACTGCAAGCCTGAACCCATGCTAGACACTTTCAAATAAAGTACAATATCTCAATTGCCCCATATGGGCAATATATAACTATCTTTACTGCAAACTCTTCTCTGTGCTGAAGCCAGAGGGATCATTACAAAATAAAAATGTGCACATGAAATCCCTTCCTTAAAGATATTTAATCATTTTCCATTGCCCCCTGAACAGACAATACTTAACACAACCTACAGCATTCTGGGTCCCACGTATCTGCCCCCTCATCACTACTCCAATAATGCAGTTTTCAGGTCCTCCCATATAATGTCTTCCCTCCAAACACATTACAAAATAAAAATGTGCACATGAAATCCCTTCCTTAAAGATATTTAATCATTTTCCATTGCCCCCTGAACAGACAATACTTAACACAACCTACAGCATTCTGGGTCCCACGTATCTGCCCCCTCATCACTACTCCAATAATCCAGTTTTCAGGCCCTCCCATATAATGTCTTCCCTCCAAACACAGAGTTCTAGCACATACTTTCTTGCACCTGGGAACATTCTTCCTTCCTTTCTTTACCTGGTTCACTCCTATTTTTCCTCCAGATTTCAGCTCAAAACACATGTTGTTAGAAAAGAAATTTAGGAAATATAAACTAAACCCCCAAATTATTTAAAATCTATTATTGTTTCTCATAGTGCCAGGCAACCTCTTCACAGCACTTACATTGTACTTTCATATTTGCTCGTGTTGCTATTCATTAGATATACGGCTCTTAAACTAGTGTAACAGTTGCAGAAAGGACAGATTGTGCCTGATTTTGTTTTAGGAAGCAATGCAGCATATTGACTATGAGAACAGGTTTTAAAATGAGAGTACCTGGATTTGAATCTCTATTTTGATCCTTATTCCCTCTATGACTTCACAAGTGTTGAACTTCTGGATACTATGATTTTCTTGGGCACAAAGAAGGTTAGCAATGAAATCTTTTGTGGTGATTAAATGAGATCAAACATGTAAAACATTTGGAAGATGAGCTGACATACATACAGGCATTCTGTATTAAATATTATGCATTATTACTTTCACTTTTTGCCATTGCATCTCAGAGCTCCACACAAGGTCTGTCACATAAAAAGTACTCAATAATATTTGATGAGTGAATGAATGATGAAACTTAGGAGAAGTTGTAACAGATTTTGGTTTCACACTCAAAGACTGTCAGTGTCCAAAGATTATGTACTTCTTACTATGCAAAATATAATTATATATTACATAATTATTCATATTATATATTATTATATCACACTGTCAACTAGAAACACAACAAGAAGATGTGAAGTGCAGAAAGGGGTATGGTTAATTTGACCAGAGAATCAGGGTGAATTTTACCTCATGTTTAACAGTTAGCGACAAAGCACCTGATAGAAACAAAATATAATGTGTTATTGACAAAAGAAATACACAGGTACTAAGATAAGAAAGTTTTTTGGGAACCATGAATAGTAATAGGTGAGAGAACATAGGTTTAATGGTTAAATAAGAAAGGTAGGTCAAGAATAAAACGTAGAAGAACCTACTAGTATGCCAATAAATGTGACCTTTATTTGGAAGAAAAATGAAAGTCATGAAACTCATTTGGAAAAAAACTGAAAGTTATCAAAGGCATTTTCAAGTCACAATCTTATGAAATTTGTTTGTTTGTTTTGTTTTTAACTTATTCTAGAACAATTAGATGCTTCACTAGGCCCAAGCAGTCACTTGAACTAATATTGAAATAAACAGTCCAAGAAAGTAGTGTGACAGCTTCAACTCCACAAGTAGCAATGGGAATAGAAAGTAGAAAAGAGAAAGTAAAATTGATTCCCCTCCAAAAGAGATTAAATGTATTAACTCTGGCTCACGTAAAATATAAAATATTGCACAGTCATTAAAATAAAACATAAAGAATATTCAACTATATGAAAACATTTTCTTGTCCTTAAACCAATAATAATCTCAGAAAACTTTATGCTATGAGGCGGTTTTGTTTTATAAAAAACCAAACTATTAATAAATATATCTTGACTACTACACAATTTATTTTTTAATATGAAAGATTATATGCCAAAACCTTACTAGTCATCTTCTTTGGTTGGCAGAATTGGAATTGTATTTTAATATTGTTTTCTCCTTTTTATTTTTTTCCCAGCATTTCACCAGTGAATATGAGATGCTATTGTGGAAAAGAAAACATTATAAAGCACACTGAATGATAAAAAAGAAAGTAAGCAAAAATGTCAAAGGGAATTCTGGGAAGCAAAACTATCAAAATTTGGAAACAGGTAAAACCTCTAGGAAGAGGAGGATGAAGAAGATTCCAGAACCATATCATCTGAGCAAAAAGAAGCCATGTCATTAAGACAGGGAAAACATAAGAGCACAATAAATCCCATCTCAAATATAATGATGCAGGCTTTTATTTTTGTAGCTCACTTTGCATATGAGGTATAGCAGCTTTTTAGCATAGCTAACTCTCAAGGAAGTATCTAGCAGCACCATATTTTAATACTGTAACTAATTTATTTAAGATTTGGTGTCAGCACATCACCTGGAAAAACAGCAGGAAAAGTTGCATCCAAACCAACTCACGTCTTCATGCCTTCTGAGCTACAAATATGACATCTTTTTCCTCTTGACTTTACATTTAGTTTTTCACTGTTTGTAAAAATAGTAAGCCTCTGGGAGCAAGATAATTTATAATAATGAGTATAAAACATCACATCAACAAAACATATCAATTTGAAAATACATAGACAGAAATATGTTTCTTTTCCTATCTACACCTGAATGCCTTTATTAAATTGGGCATTGTGATTTTTTGTTACTGGTTATCTGTATATTAGTTTAAATTTACATCTCTATCCCTGATCTCTCACCCTTTCTCGAGTTTCATTTTTCTCACTACCTACAGGACAATTACTTGGGCACTCTTTTCTCTGAATCTATTATCGCCCCTTCCTAGCATGTTCTTCACCAACTATCCTCATTACCACTTATCCTTGAGGTTGTCTGCTATTTGTTAATAGAGTCTAACATTGTTTTTCTGACATGAGGAAAAAAAATTAACTGTGTCTCAGTCATTTGTCCAAAACTCAATCTCATAGAATATGGAAAGCTGCTCCTTGAGCACACAGTCTTCCATAGCTTAAGAACAAGCCAAGTTTGACTTTAAAATGGCCTATTAATATCTCTACTTAGCCACAGAGTTTTAATGTAAAATCTTTTAGAAAATCTTTACTACAGCAAAAGGAATATGTAACTTTCGCTGTTCTTATGGATTTTAATGGATTTTTAATCTACTGATGGTAGGCTGTAAATTCAAGCTCAAAGGAAACACAAGTGCAACTCAATGGGAAGTTTTATTGGATTGCTTTCAGGGAATTATAGTTATGATCAAAAGCTAGGAGTGAACAAAGGCTGAATACCTCTTGACTCTTTTCAAGTGAACCAAATGCTTCACTTCTTCCTATGCACTTTCTAAGCTAGAATTTAAATGAATAAAGCATAAAACTAGAGTCAGGTAGAAGAAGAATAAAGAAGAAAAAGCAAAGTGTTGGAAAATTCTCAAGTGATAAAGGGTTCCCTGAATAATCAATACTTTGTGATATATGTATTCTAGCATGAACAGTATATACTACATTTTTTTAATTGTGAATTATATCTCTATTACATTACACACTGTATGGAAATCAAGATTAATCAAGCAACACGGATATATTTAATGCTCAAAAGTGCAAAAAAAAATATTATTTCCAGAACTTTAGGGTAACTAATACTTAGCATGTGAAAACTGGACAGTTGTTAAGAAAATTATGAGGAAAACAAGGGAAAAATATGGTAGAAAATTACAAAGCATGAATAATAAATAACAACATAGTTGACATCAAGGACCTCATAGTAATATCAAGAACAGGGCCTAAACAAGTAGAATTTAAATTTAGATTTTACTCAGCAGACCTCAGGAAGAGAACTTCATTTTTGAGCATGAGAGCATTAGAATCGGAGCTCTGATTTAGGAAGACTGACCATTTGCACTGTATAAAGGGATTAGAGTTAAAAAGAGCATAGAAGTCAGGAAAAGTTAACAAAATGCTTCAGGTGAGAGATGAGAATGACTTCTATGTTAAATTCTCATGAAGATATGAAGTTATAGAAAATGTTTTCCAAAAACAGTTTGTTGTAAAATGAAATTCCATTAGCTTGAGCGATCATGTTTGACATATATTCCTCACTAAACATTATCTACAAAGACAGAAATTCTGAATTCAATGCCTATCCTAAATCAGGTAACATACTCCATCTCATTTTTGCTTAAATATCTTTCCTTCACATATGCATCAAAGCTTTCTCTTACTTATTAGCAATTACTGGAAACTTCCTCAAAATTCAGGGCTTTGTGTTAGAACTTGAATTCCTGTGTGCTAGTACAGAATACAGTATGCAAAGTCTTTCCCTCACTTCTCATTGCTGACATGTTTCATAAAAGCATAACGGGAAGCTCTTTTAAAATTGGAAGGTCTAAAGGCTAGGGGGTCATCCATATTATATGAACGCTTATGTGTCTTTTTTAATTCACAATTTTGAAATTCTGTGAGATAATTTTCCAGCTTAAAAGAGCTCTTTCTCATATTCAAGTAATGCATTATCATCAGGATGCATGCTCCTTCTTGAGGTGCTGTTGATAGATGATTTCAAATACCATGCATGCAACATTCAACGCAGAGATCGTACTGCACTGAGTTCTCAAGTCTCATCTAGCACACTTCCTTCTAACATCTAAATCTTCTGCAATGGAAGTCTGATTCTGCCTTCCACACGAGATCTTTGTCATCTGGGAAAAGTATTAGTTCAAAGCCAACAATTTCAAAAATACCTATTCTTTTTAAGTCTATAGACTTCACTTCTTAGTCCCCTTATTTCATTTTTCAAGTAAAGCTACATGGTACTTTCTTTCTCATTGACCCTGTAGTCTCTTTTGTTCATATAAAATTTTTGTGCGAAAAATTTTATGTATGTATGCTTTATAAAGTCATGAAATCCAGACATTGCCCTAATGATAAGACACATTAAGATGAGTTCCAATTTGAGACACAGCCCAAACTGCTAAGCTTAGCAACAATAGACACCCTACTACTCTTCTAATAGGGAAAGAAAGTTCCCAACTTTACAGAACAAAATGTATATTCATTCAAATGAAGATATGAAGGCAATGGTGGAACTACCTTGCGAGTATCTGTTTCCTTTCAGGTAGGCTATGAGCAAAATAGTGCATTTATTCACACAGTCTTGCTATTTTCCTTCCTCTAGATAAGGATGAAAATTTGGGGAGGATATTGCAACCAAAATAGCACTGAAAATGCAGTTAAGTCTCAGTTTCAGGAGACTAGGAAGAACTGTGAAAATGTACAATTACCCAGAAACTCTTATAAACTAAGAAAGGACTTAGAAAACAATGGCAACCCTGTGCTTTCATTACCAAAATCCAGGATGCGATTTTTGGATATGTAAATACATATAATTCTGTGGAGAAGACACAGATTATCTAAAATCTAATGCATAAAGTCCTATTAAGAAAAAGAACACATTGAATGCAATGAATGCATTTCTATTATGAAGATACAAAATAAATATTAAGCAACTGCATGGGAGTCTCCTCTTTTGGAAAACCCTTTTCTTACACAAAATGGAAAATGTGGCAAGAGGGTGAAATGGTAGCTTAGATATTCTATGAATTTTATAAACTACTGGGGTTCTATGAAGCCCCAGTGACAGTGTTAGTAACATGTCACGCTCTAGACATTTCCTGGTCTCTGTGATTCAGATTGTATTTGGAGTCATTTTCTGTAACCAAAAAAAGCTTAAGACTAGCTTTTTATTTCACTGATCTCAGGACAACCCAATGCTTTGTGTATCATCAAAACATACTCTGGTAATTAAATCATGACAAACCACAGATACAGATTGCACCCCAATTTTATGGGTCAAAATGCACTAAAATATATCTAGGTAAATGAATTATGGTGTAACTTTTTATAACACAGAATAAAGAAATTCCAAGTGGAGAAAGCTGATGGTTAGGAAGAAACAGAAACAAGGTAGGAAATAACCTTCATTTGAGATAAAAATGAAAAGAGAACAGAATAAGTGTTATATGTTTAATAATGTATGTAACTTCTCTTACTCTAGCTTGTGTGGGATAGGACACAGCTGTGTGAATATCTTAGAGCAAGAAGCCAAAGAGGAAAAAATCGATGAGTCATCTCTCCCAAATCCCAGTCAACCTCACCGTCTAAGCAGGCAGGATCCTGCCTTCCAGCACAGTTTCAGCACCATAGCTTCTGCAACTTGCTCCCTTACATAGTTTGCACTCAGTTCCATGGATTTTACATTGACTCTTCTGTCACTAGGTTTTCAATCTTGGCTGAGAATTTAGTCTCCTGGCAGTTTGCTCCTTCAGCTAATTCCCTCATGCTCAGGGACAGTTTGTCAGTGTCACAGATACTGACTCTTTGCTGATAGAATTTCAAGTCACATGGGTGCACCTGTGTTGCTGGAAACACCAGGTACTGCCCACAGGTAGACACCCAGCACCTCTCTAACATGGTATTTTTCTGCTGTGAGATTGGATGATGCTTTTATGCGCAAGCATACTCAGACAACTAAGACCTGCTCCATCGTCCTGTTACTGGTGGTGCTTTTCTCCACTACTTGGTTATCAGTCCTCTGAAGTCCCAGTGAGAAGGGGCCCAGATTCTGATAGCTGCAGTTATGTTCACATAATCAAAGATGGGAAAGGAGGACTAAAGTCTTCCATTTGTTTATCTTATGTGCCACAAATACGGCAAAAAGTTGAATTAGAGAAAATCCTATATTAGGAAGAGAACATTTCAAAAGTTGTGACTCCTAGGAGGTCCTATCTCCATTATACAGAACCCACAACAAGTTCAATCTGAAACCAAGATTCCTGGAAATCTCAGAAGAGTCATTATCACTTCAGCATTATATGCAAAGTCAATCTGATTCAAGATGGATTATTAGTGAAGAAAAGTACATACTACTATGTAGTTTAGAGTTACGTTTACAAGGTAAAAGGTTGGGGTTTTTTTTCCTGCCATTTAGTTGAACTGTTCAGATGAATGGGTCAAATATATTAAAAATCATCAATGAAAAGACTTAGACAAGGAAACTAAGCAGCTCATACACTTGGAAAGGACAGAATTTGTAGGAGCCAAGATTAAACAACAGCTCCTCTGATTCAAGGGCTTATGCTTTTCCTACTCTATCGTACTGCTGCCAGGGTAGCTTTTAAAATTAATAGATAAAATTTATGCTTGGGTTAGAATAAATACTTTTAATTTTGTTTTATCATTTTTGCTGAATAAATAAAATAACAAAAAAAAACCTTAAACACTGCATTCAAAACAGTTGGAATATAATATGATAAATACTTGGTACAGTGTTTGGAGGGGACCAGATGAAGTATCTTCCAGAGCAATACATCAAACAGCTCTTTTAATATGGTTGGCATCCAATATATGTTGATTTGATAGATTTTTATCTTTCTGTAGATTACAAAAATGATCCTAAGTGAAATACATAACTCAAAACACGGCCATCAAAATTATGACATATCAAAATATTGCTCTTAAAATCAGAGATATCTCCTTCTGCCTTATAAATCAAAATTTAAAGTGTTTATCAATGGAGAAAAAGATTGACATTTAACATGGAAATGAACCATGTCATTCTTGGGCTCAAGTGGAACTTTACCCTTTTTTAATTGTAAATTAACTCACAGTCTGCGTAGACTTCTGTAATCACTCCCCATGCTCAGCAACTGTCTGTCATTTATCTTTTCTACTCTCTCTCCTCTTCCTTCAAGTAAAAGGCACACAGGTGCACTGCAACCATATCCTATAGAGTAGCCCAAGTCTGCCGAACACATCTGTTGTTCTTCCTGCCATTATTTGTTTTCATTTATTCCTTTAAAAGTATCTCTTTAAAAACAACTAAAATGAAACACAGTCAAAATATGGTACACAAATTATTAATTCAGGCCGAGCTAATATGCACCTAACAAAATTCTTCAGTTCTCTTCTAAGGTTAAAAGCCCACTATCGCTTACAACTAAAGAGGGATTCACACACCCCCAAAAAACCCTACAGTTCCATATACCAAGCAAGGACAATAAAAACCCAAACAAACAAATAAAAACAGAACCTGCAGGAAGACATTAGAAGAGAGAATGTAATTACTCGATTTGGAAACTGACCAGGACACTGTGGTTAAAATTCTTCTTGCTGCAAAGGTTCTGAGGAATCTTTAATGACTACAAATGGTCAAGGCCTCATGTTCACACCTCATCTGCAAGATGATGACAACCAGCAGTAAGTCCCGTCTGCCACTACCCAGGGACTAGGGTCAAGCCTGACTCAGAGAATAAAGGGCCACCTACAGAAACTGCAACATTTACTATCTTTGGCTGCCTTTGTAATCTGATCTAAATGAAGCAACTTATTTATTATATATCTCCATTATCACTATCACATTTTAATAGCAATGTGTAGTAATATCATTCTGCATTCCCATAAAGAGTTACAATTAATGCTAGACACTCTCCTTGAGTAAAAGTTAATAAATCTTAGTGTTGGGCTAATCTTGAGTGATGAATATACTGCTATCAGTGAGGCATTAGAAGGCTATTGTTTAATCTACATATGATTACTATCACACTAACTTATTTTTGCCTTTTATATTTTTTAAGAAACTGACTCAAGTATAGTAATTAAAATACATTACAGTAGTGCAAGTGAAATTTGGAAAACTGCCAACATTTTCAAGAACTTATAATTTTCTTTTTCAGAGAAAAAGGTAGTTTTGACATCTTTGTGCAAAACAATCACTAACAGTTACTTACAATTTCAGGAAAATCACTGTTTTAATCATGACCTTTCAGCTGTCCTTGATTGAAAAAAAATTGGCCACCTACAGAAATAATTCTGTTGGGCCCTCATCTCTCTACTGATTGATGGCCTCATGTGGCTCTACATGTTCACAATTATAAATAAAACTATATAAAAGTGGCAGAGCTTAGGTTCCATCTAACTGGATAAGAATAAAACAGTTCTAATTGACAACAAAAAGGATTTCTTTAAGTGACATTTTTGTCATGTACCCGTATCAAAATCAAATGGCACCTTTTTCTCTGATTAGATGTGAATTCTTTTGGTCACCATTCACCACAACCACTAATTTAGCATTCATTGTGTAAAAGGCATTGTACTGTACTCTGTTGGGGGTGACAGAATGCGGATAAAACAGCTTCTGTATTTAGAGAACCTATTGTCTGATGAAATATTCAACCAGCTAACGTATAATAAATACAGAGCCTATATATACAATGTAGAGATATGTTTATGTATATACATATATATAATGCATAAAACTGCATTTGTTCAAATATGTTGATATGAAAATGTATAATTTCACTTGGGAAATATATGTATTTTAAGTTGTGTAAATATACATATATCATTATACTAGAAACCTTTTTTATGAAATTATTACAAGCCTTAACATGTTAGTCCATGAGGGTTTCAATGGAAATGAAACAAAGCTTCTTCCTACTAGTTAAAGGTTTCCCACCTACTGTACCAGCAACAAAAATAGAACTGGCATTCGGGACTCCATTAGAAGTTTATTGAAGCTCTGTGAGGTTGGAAAGCTTTTAAGAGTTCAGCATAAATCATTCAATACACTAGAAAAAAAAAACTTAAAAAGATTTTCCCTTTGTATTCAATTTCTATGAGTGATCTCCGATTTACAACCTTATGCTCAACCCAGATATTGAATTAATCAATACAATTATCTTTTAGAAATCACTTTTCTCAACCACAGTAGTTCATGGATCAGAAAGAAAGACTGAGATTCCTTGGACTGTAAGCTGGGTGGCAAGATTCAGCTATCCTGAAGGGCTGGCATTAGATATACACACAGTAGTGAAACTAATACTGTATTTTGAAGGATTACAAAATTTAAGTAATCCTTTTCCATAAAATGCAAAGAAGTTAATCTAAAATAAATTATTTCATAGAAAAGAACACTATAAAAATAATTATAGAATCAGATCATGAATACCAATGAAAAACATTATGCAATGGAATTCTACATTAAGTCGACCTTTTAAAATAAGTAAACCTGCATTCTAGAAATTATTAGATTGCTCATAACTAAGAAATTGTAAAAATTCAGTTCATTTTCTGCTGCTGAAAAATAGTTATGTTCGAAAGCCATGACTTCAACCCACAAACTGAGAGGGAAGTGATATACATATTCAGCTGCTTTAGTATCAAACAATACTTCCATATGAAACGTTTACACAGTTAGCGCAAAAAGTTTTTATGTCAATTAACTCAATCATGCATATTTCCTTGGCATATTTAATTATCTTGGCAAATTTAACATTCAAATGGAAAAAGAACTCACTATACTTATCTAACTAGACTGTTACTGAATTGAAAAAGGAAGTTTGAATCTAAGTGACCCAAACTGCTAATTTCTAGTATACCCACTAATTGCCCAAATCATATGGAGCAAAGTCAAATTTGATTTTAAAAAATATTGAATTTTTCAAATTGAAAAGTCTGTAAATAATTTTTTTTTCCTTTGGAGACAGGGTCTCACTATGTAGTGCAGACAGGCCTTGAACTCACAAAGCACAGTTTGGCCTCGAATTCATGGGGACCCTCCTGCCTCAGTGTCCCAAGTACTGGGATTACAGGTGTGAGCTACCACGCCTGACATACTGTAAATTCTTGCTAAAAATATTAGACCCAACTAACACTGATTTTAAGGATTTACAAACTAATACTTCCAAGAAATGCTCTAGCGTGAATACAATCTTCATAATTGGGTACATATTCTCCTTACATAAAGCCATTAATAAGTATTTATTTGTTTTATGGCAGACGTTCTGCTGCCTACTGTGAAGCACATGCTCCTCATATGGAAAGCATACAGATCAATTTTTGATCCAAAGATATTATATAAAAATTACATTCAAAATAGCACAATAGAATAATGACTGCTTACAAAATGAAAAGAGCATTGAGTTAGCATTCAGTTAGGATTCTTGTGAATTACCATTCTACTTCATGTATTTTACTGAATCATATTTCATGGAAAGTCCTTTGTGCATGTAACAGCATTTCTAATTGGGGATACTTGGTTGAGGAGAAGATAATGGTAGAAGTTTTCGTTTGAAAGGGTCAGTCCGGTAAAGCACTTACACGCTTTATATTTTACTAATATCTTCAACCAGTCCTCCCTCATTTAAAGCTTAAATTTAACCTTCTGGTTTATAGTCAAACTTTAAAATACAAGAATAAATAATTTCATAAAATTTTAGCCTCCTAAAGTTGAAAACATACTGCTTCCTACACAATTTTGGTTTATGTTTATGGCCCTCCTTTTCACCAGGATAATGATTTGTGAATTTTTAACCAAATTTCAGGATGTGATGTTTACAGTTTGAATCTTAAATGTCTACAAAGGTTCATGTGGTAAAGGCCTGGGACCCAGTGTAGTGCCACTGGGAACTGCAGGAATCTTTAAGAGGTGGGGTGTAACAGGAGGTCTTTATTTCACTGGGGCTGTACTATGAAGGGACAATGGGATCCTACTCCCTTCCTTTTTCCTCTCTTTCACTTCGCAGCCACAAGGTGAGTGACTTTGCTCCATCAAATGCTCCATCCCACCACTGTCACCACAGTACTCCCACCAGTAGCTTGAATGCGTCCACCTGATCACAAACTGCAAGTTCAACACTGTGAGCCAAAACAAACCTTTTCTCTTCTGATGCTTATCATTGTAGGCATGTTTCATAGAAATGGAAACTAATACAGTGATACATACTTTAAAACCCCCTTCTACTTAAAATTTAAACATTCTGCATTTGTTTCCCTGCATCTCTTTATTTGCTGGTTTATTGTGGGCGTGCTTGGATCTCTTGTTTTGAAGAATAGCAAAAACTATTATCTCCATGAATTCACAAGGGGCCCTGTGAGGGTAGGGTCTCTGTCACTTTTATTTGCTACTGAGACATCAATAGGATACTACCTAAATAAACAAACACGAATGTCCTCATTCCATGCATAGTCTTTCTCACTGGGATCACAGACTACCAGTGGGGAGAAAAT
>RJWT010028041.1:0-15382 GCA_004365215.1 Cuniculus paca
GAGGCTGTTGCTTCAGTTTCTGATAGGTAAACTTCTGTGCCCTGGGAAGTCATAGCCTCTTTCTTATTTTGAGGCTCCTACCCAGCTGACAGTCCTGGAGCTACCTGGTTCTGCCACCCTGCTATGTTCAACACAATGTGAGGAAACAGGAAATTGTCAGTTGGCCTTAAAGATTACATGTCAGTACTTTAGCTGGCCTTATTTGCATTGCTTAGAGCCAGTTGAAAGGAGAAGGAAATAGCACACCAGCTCTGCACATAGCAGTACATGGAGACAGAGCCCCATTTAAATAATGTGGAGATAACAGTTCTGCATTCAAGGAGAGCCATCCACTTGGTCTTCTACATGAGTGCACTTGAAATTTTCCATTAGGCAGGTTATTATCCTTATGAGGCAGGTTATCCAATTATGACAATCAAAGCTCTGGGACATTCAGTATGTTCTGGATGTATCGTAATCCAAATATTTAATATTGTAATCCAAGTATTGTAATCCCTTTACCAGTCAGCCTCCTGGAATCGATCTGAGAGAAAGGTAAGATTTAGAATAAGTCATGCGCTCTGTGGAAATAATTCAGAAAGAATTCCTAGACTCTGCTTGTGATTCTAAATAAATATATGACGCAATGGGTTAGGATGCAAAATGAAGAGAATGTAACATTGGATCAGATCAAACGGGTTAACCTGGAAACATTAACCAGAGATTATGATTTCAAAATTTCAGCTGAAGGGACAGGAATGGCTCCAAGTTCCGCTAGCTGGTCCTATAGCAGAAAATCCTCGCTACCCACCCACTCCAGCCAGTATATTTCAGTTTGTGTTAGTTGCCCAGCTAACCTCCAGTTCACTGCTGTGCCTGTTACTTCTGCTTCTTAGGAAGGGCTGGTCACTATGATGCATAGCTGGCCACTATGATGTACATTGTCAGAACCAATCAATAACCGCCAAAAGAGAGGAGCGCTCCTGTACTTCCTGTTTGCTTACCCCTTATAAGCCGCAAGCTACCAAGGATCTCGAGGTGAGTGCTCATCATTACATAAATCTGCCTCCAAATCCTAGGTCAGGAGCCAGTGTTTCTGTTTGCCTAGCTGTCTGACCCAAATTGGCCTGTACTTAATGAAGCCGCAATGTCAGGCCTCCACACTGGGCTACTGGAAACTATCCAAACCCTGGAGGATTGTGGAAGGCTGCAGGTGGTTTCCCACGTCAAACCTGATCGTCCTTATCAGCAGGAGAGAGGGCTGCCTTTCACCTGGGTTGTGGAAACCTGGGAGGGTGGGTTTTGCACCTGAAAGGGCGGTCTTTCGGATCTTCCCTACCTCAACTGAATCCCCAAATGCGTGACAGGACTTGACTGGAAGGTAACCGGGAACAAGCTGCGGGATTCAGTCCCCGTGGACACGCGGCTGTGGGCGAGGTCGCGGCCGGCCAGGAGCAAGGCCCGACTCGCAGAGATCTCCGCCTTCGCCTTCGCCTTCGCCTTCGCCTTCGCCTTCGCCTTCGCCTTCGCACCACGGAGAGTGGGTCCGTGGAACTGAAAGAGAGGAGCGCTCCGGCAGCACCTTGCTCTCCCAGCCCTGCAGAAGGCTGCGGATCTAGGGACGGGAGTCTGACCCGAGCCCCAGGGCGCTCCTCTCTCAGGGCCCGGTCTGAGTCACTGCGCAGTCCCTTAACCCGTCCGGCAGGGAGCCTGGACCCGCTCTGGGCGCAGTCACCGAAGCCGTGCACGGGGGCGCGCGCGGCTGCTCCTGGGGTGCTGTCGGAGCACGCGCGCTGGGGCCGCGGGGTCCCCGCACCCCTCTCAGCCCAGAGCAGCGCGGACCAGGGTCCAGGGAGCCTCCGCGGGGCTCCTCGGGCTGCTGCCGGGAAACTCCGCGTTATTGGAGACCGTCGTTCCCTTCGGGGATCGGTTGTGTCTTGTGGGACACTTTGGAGATGTTTCCCTCGGCTTAGCTTTTCCGTCTGTTTGGGAGACGCTGCCGCGGGCGTCTCGGGGGTGGGATGGTTGGCTGCTTGGTTGGTTGGTTGGTTTTTGCGCTCAGGGTCACGTGACCCACTTCACCTAGAGGATCCGATCACAAAATGTGAAATCTGCCGGTTCCTTCGAATCTCGGCAGGGTTTCCCGGTGATGCGCAGGGCACGTTCTGGCGCCTATTTTAAGGGTTTAAGAAACATCGGGGGTTTGAGGCCTGAGAGAGGTGAAGACAGGAGGAGTCACCCCAACCGTACGCTGAGGACTGAATCCCGCGTTCCCGGGCGCGCTGACCTCGCACCCACACCTGCGGTCCAGAACCACTGTAATTACAGGTTCCTTTATTGTCAGTTATTCCCTGGTGATGCCTCTAGCTACATTTTAAATTCTCTCAACTGGATTCTGGGTTTTGTTTTTGTTTGTTTGTTTGTTTAAATAAGCCCAGAATAGAACATTAGATAACTCACATTTCATAATACCCTTAGTTACTTTTTGCCAAAAATCATAAATTTTCTGTCTATTCCTGAGGCTCAACAAGAATCACATTTTCATGGTTTTTCTTCCTGTACTGGGACTGAACCCAGCATCTTTGGGCTGAGCTCCATTCCCAGACCTTTTTTAAAAGTCTGAAAGTGTCCCAGTCACCAAAATGTGCATGGCGACCTCAGACTTGCTATCCTCCTGTCTCAGCCTCCCACGGTGTTGGGCATACAGCAGGCACCCTACACCTGCCTCATGATTCTATTTAATGCGCCATCCTTATCCATTTCCGGAGCTTATATGGCCTCCTCTGAATCAAATACAATGAATAATTTATAAAGGGTTTGCATTGTGGTGCTTGATGTCAGGTAATGAGAAACTGTTTTCACAAAAAAGCGGTGAAACAGAAGCACCCGTTGCATTTAAGCAAGCCATTGATGTATGAGGAAGGCTAGCCCTTTCACAAACTACAGTAGAATGTTACATTATTAATGTCATCTGAAAAATTGTATGGACATAGTCCAAAAAAAGAAGAAAAGCTCACCCTGGTTCACCGGCACAGCCCTAAGCCCCAGTGTGTACAGGAGCAGAAACACAACATGGCAGAAGCACTCTCTGAAAATGGGGCGTTCGCCGGGGATCTAGCTCAGTGGCCTAAGCGCCTGCCCAGCAAGCGCAAGGTCGTGAGTTCAACCCCCGTGCCTCAAAAAAAAAAAAGAAAAGAAAATGGGGCGTTCACTTCCCTCTGTCACCTCTGAGATCATGTGCTTTGAGCCTGGAAACTATCGTTAGCAATCGTCAGAATGACCTCGTCAGGTATCACATTGCTTGAAATACGTATTCTATCCAGTGATCTGTAGTGAGTGGCTCCATTTTAAGAAACTAAGAGCTAAATTCTTTGTTTAAATAAACATAGAATCAGATCATTTTGTACCTCTTTGATGATACAGAAAATAACAGTGTGGGGAGTTCCAGCACTCTTACAAATGATATGTGCAAACAGGCCAAAAAAATTTTCAGGTATAATTTATTTATTCATCTTCAGTGGCATAAAATTCTATTTTTAAAGCTCAGCAAACATGGAGAGTCACAAAATGGTATTTACTATATGATGCAACCATTTGGTCAAAATTTATACTTTGACTTTTACTCCTCTAGATAGTCATTATGTATTAACATAAAATGCAATGTGTTTATGACATTTTGAACTCTATTACTCATTCACAGATCTTCTTTGTATGAAAATGATACCTAGTATGTCTCTGTTTATGATTTTCAAGTGGCCAAAAAAGCTCTTTTGCTGCTATAGTGCTTATGAACTAATGAACAGTAAAAAATATTCCATATTTTTCCAAATATAAAGAGTAAGCATATCTGTAAAACTGAACTACAAATGGAAATCCTGGGCAAAAATGTGGATGCCCTTATTATCTCAATAAAATGTACCACATTGTGGTCCTGATCCCCACAAAAAGAACTCTGGCAGTGAAATCTAGGCTCATACAAACACATTTGATGCAATTTGGAGGTTGGCAGAGCAGAAGGTAGTGGTTCTGTGTCGTTCGAGTTTTCCATGAGTTGTGTCAGCTGAGGACTGCAAGTCAGCAGTGTTGTTGTCTGACTACAAATCCTGATGTATTTCAGCTACTTTATCTCTATTTTGCTTTACACACAGGATAGCAGAACTAAGATTCCTTTCAAATTTATTTACAGAAAAGATTGATAAAACAGTTTATGTGTACTTTTCTGTCCTTTTGACTGTGAAAACATGTGTCCAGGTGTCCATCTCTGTGAATCAGCACAAATGGGCTCAGAATTGCATAACCAAGGGTAAAATATTCTTGAATATTTACTACCATGGAATCAATATTGAGAGAGGAGCTAAAAAACATGGAAAAAGCACAATCTGCCCAGTAAAAGACAAGAAAACAGGGCATCAGAAGGAGGACACTTGGAGCAGCTTTGATCTCAGGGGGAGCTGTGCGGAGGAACTTGGAGCTCTGCAGGGGGAGAACACGCTGGTGGTGCCTGTGGAGAACACACATCTGGTAGCCACTGGCCCCACCCATGATGCCCTGAAACACAGCATCACGCAGGACCATCAGTGTGAGAAATGTCCATCTTATTATCCAGCCTTCAGGTAGAAAGTGGCAATACTTGTCACCTTTAGTAGTTTGCGATATGTTCACACTGTTGATGTTTATTACAGAAAATGGTAAGTTCATGCTTATTAAGGAATTGAGAATCCAAACCAAGACAAATATGGGAAGGATGTGCCTTGGTGTCTTTAGCTTGAGCCTCCTCCACATTGAGTCTGTGGGACTGGTGGTGACAGCCTGGACCACGGTAAGGAGACCGCTGGTGCAGATGGACACGCCCCGGGCCACCCACTCCATGTAAACAACAATCTTACAGCCAATGTCATGAAGGAAGTTTTTCTGCCCAAGAGCTGCTATTGTCTTAGGAATCCCTTTTGCAAAAAGCACGATGATATTTGTAAAAGCCAAGTGGATGAGAATAAGGTGTACAGATTTCATCTCGGTGCCTCCAAGGAGGAGAATATAATTCACAAACACAAGGACATTCCCAGCGATACCAAGTGCAGTTGGAGAAAGGAAGATGATTCCCTTGACAAGGTTCAAAACCATTTCTTACTCATACACAGGACAGGTTGGGGCCAATAAAGCATCAGTCATCCTTATCTGTATCTGCAAGAAGTAGTTCATCCCCTAGCAGTCTTCTGAAATGTAAAAGTCACAATGTATGTAATGATACTGATCTTTGAGACATGATTCCCTTTTTTATGTCATTCCCTATGGTTGATTCTGTGTACTCTCAAATGTCATCTTGAGGACCAGTGTTCAAACATCTAAATTTCAATCCAGATATTACTTTTTAGCTACCAGCAAAACTAATCTACTTGTGAAAAGCACTGTATATCTCATCAGTGTTAAATATCAGCATATATGGCACCTCCCACCCCAAATTCCTGTAGTGGAGTGGGCAGTACCATACAGGAGCCATTGTACTATTATCCAAGAAGGAGTCAGGAGAGGTGTGAGTTCCCCATGAGTGACCTCAGGCACCTTTGTGTGAAGCCTGGATCCATTCTGGATGTGTTGATGTTTATTAAGGTGGACTAGAAGATGGGGAATAATTGGGTGTCATGTGTGCCATGGTATGAAAGCAGCTTATGAATTGAGCTCCCCAATAATGACTGCATGCAGCAAATCATGTTGGGGAATCATAGCTATGGAAAAAGAACACTCCAAGAGAGGGTCACAGTAGAACTTTCCAGTTATTGCAAGACGTTGAGAGAAACAATAATTTGCAGGATGCTTGAACTGGGTGATTTTTCCCACCAGAAAACAATGGTGCTGCATTAGTCTTTATCGTCCAACATGATTTTCATGCCTCAGGCTTGGATAGCATTTGACTCTTTGACATCTAAATGTTCCAATCACATTTCTCACAGAAGCAACTTATGTCAAACTACGAAAAGTTTCTCTAAAATGAAAGAACCAAGAGTCTCTGATCTAATTTCTGAATTTCTTGTGGTCTACATACTGTATTTGGAATACATTTCAGTAAGCAGCCCTCTCTGGTTTTCTAACAAGTATTAAGGAATTCCCTTTTATTTCACTGTCCTGAAGGTCCATGTCAGCATGAACTGTGTACACGCAGTTTGTACTCAGGTTTGGCAGCACACAGCATCATGACTGCGGACACTGGTTATCTCCTTTCAAGCATTCTTTTCCCTAGTAGACAAATGCCTGCATCAGTGTTTTAAGGAAAGATACGCACCCTGAATGTCTAGCACAATGAACTATGCTACAGGTTTTCTTAACAAGCAAAGGAGTATTAACTAATGAGTCTCAAATACAAACTGATTGAATATTTAGTTAGAGACTTGAACCTGTTAAAAATGATTACACTCAAAATACCTCAAAGCCATGATGAACTCACCAGTTCTCTTGTGAGTTCTCACCAAAGTTGCCTGGGTTTTTTGGTTTTTTCTTTATAATTTCCAAGGAATTCCTATTTATTTCCAGTCCTCTCTTTGCCTTCCCAAGTTACAAAACTCTGAGTCAAATTTGGGATCTATCCATGAGGCACCTAAGCAGTCACTTATTTTGTTTCTGAGAAAATGGAATGAAAAATGTCAGAGGGTCCTCTCTCAAGTTGCCTTGGGAACGAGTACCACAAAGTATTATAATAAACAGACTTCCCATTCAGGTTGATGCACTGTGACCTGTCTGGATCTAACACACAGAGCTTGTGCAGGGAAGGGCACCCATTCTAAGCTCAGCTTTCTCAACTCAAATAATGGAACTATTACTCATGGCTGCAAAATATCAGGAGAAAATTAAAGTGAGTTACCTTAGTTTGTACTGTGTCACAGCATGCCACGTTCATACTAGGAATTCTCAAAGAACAACTATAATTTTTACCAAAACTTTTAATAAAACCACCATCAAACAGTCATATAATATGTGTAATAGTATAGGGAAATTTTAAGAAAATATGCACCAAAAAAAACCCTTCATATTAAACACAAATGTTTGTAAAGAGTTAGCAACATAATAAAAAAGACAAAGTTGGCCCACTTTAGAAATGCACAAATGCATCTAAAATGAGGTGAACAAATTTTATGAAATCTAATGATACTGACAGAGTTAGAACACTGTTAAAATCGAAGACTGAAGAAAACAGAGACTTCCCTAGCAATATGAAAAGCCCCTCAGCCATCCTAATTTCTGGAAGAATGCCAGGTGAGAGCCATGTTGAGGCCACCTAGGCGCTCTGGTGACGCCTTGCTGTGCCAGCATTTCTTGAGTCACAGCTCCCGGAGCCCAACTCCTTAAACTTTGTGGCCTATTAAAAACCAAAAGAAGAGTGAACATCCCGAGGCTCTTAGACCCTTTCATCAACTCCCTTGCTTCACCAAAAAGAGATTAAGACTTCATCTTCCTGAGGGAAACATACCTGACACAGGTGAGTAAAGGAAGACGGGTCAGGTGCACTCTCCTGGCAGCTGGGGTGCACACGAGCTCTAAGTTGGTCCACTTGGCAAGGTGCAGCTCCCCAAGTCCTGTTTGTACCTTCAGGATTGCAGAGCTCTGGGCAACCAGGAACTGACAAATGTCAGAGTTGTCACCCTGTCAGGGAGAAGGAAACCCTCTGCTGAACCTCATGTCCCTGATGTACAACTTTCCCTCTCCCTCCACAATTACTGCATTTGTTTGGCTCAGAAGTTGTCTCAGGCTTAATTAGTTTAATGGCTTTAATAGAAGGAAGCAAGAATGAACAACTAGCAAAGCTGTCCTGTCTAGAGTTCACCACTTGCGCCGACGTCTCTTCACAGTTCCAAGCGTCACTCAGAGGAGGGACCAACTCCTGACACACAGAATAAACCCCTGCACCTTGGAAGCAATCACTAAGCAAACTCCAGTGCTATTAGGCAAAGGCTGTAACTGCAGAGCACACTGAATCATCAGGCCACCACGCAAGTGTTATCCTGAGGGACAGAAGAAGGAAAATCACATAGAAGTACTGCAGACCATCTAGCAGTGCAGGCTCAGTTGAACAAAGTGTCCCCAGAGCTCGATTCAGCCATCGAAGGGGTCCTGGGTCTCCCATGACCTCTGTGAATGTTCGCTTCCCTGATGCATTTAGTAACTGGCTGGGGTAGTTTGTGGGAAGCTGGGCTTCAACCTGAACACAGCAGTGTTTTGGAGGACAATCACTGGAGAGCCTGTCAGGTTGTTCTGTAGCAATCCAGAGGTACAAAGGTATATGGTTGTCAGCAGTGAGTTACTCATATTTTATTTATTTATTTTTATAAAAATAAATCCACTATAGGACAACCTTAATCTGGCTCATGGGCTCCAAGAAGACTTGAGAGACACTTCTTCCAGGCTTTCTTCTCCCCAGCGCTGTGATGCGTCATTTATCTTCACATTTGTGCAACTACTGATGTGTGTCCCTTCCGACTAGGGAAGAAAAAGAGAGAAAAACCAGCAGAAAGAAGAAACGCATGTCAGAAAAGCAAAACTGTGTCATAATTTTCAACTCAGTATTTGTAGACTTTTTTATTGGGAAAATGATACACTATTGTCACTTGTACTTAGTAGGTAGGGCATCTGACAAATATGTTTCCTGCCTCAACATAATCTGGCTTCTCTAAGTAGAAAAACAATAGTCAGTCAACAAGCTGTAGATGACTGAGCTTCCTCTCTGGGGTGTATCTTGGTGTTAGGACCTGAAGAAGCGGGGCCTTCAGAAGAAAGAAGACTTTAAGACAGTTAGGGAAGACATTTAAATACTTTACTACATCTGAGTATCTATGTTTGTCTCCAAACTCTTTATATTTGAGAAATATTCAATAAAACTGATTTGAAGTGGTCATTTCATGAAAAACTGGATAAAATTTCATGCCTGACAGCATACCATGGGTGAAGCTTGGGGACCAAGGGCTCTGGATTGTGGCAGAGGACATGACCACTAGTTAATCACTGTGGCTAACAATTAGGCAATAAAATTAGCCATACATATACACTGTGGTTAAGTGTTTTGTTTTTTAGAAATCGATCCCACTGTTATACTTACATCTATGGGAAAAAAAGTGCTTAACTTCCAAAATGTGCACTTCAGCACTGCTTGTAATTTCAGTGACTAGATACAACAGATATGTCTGCCATGATGATACCGAGTTGAACGAACTGGGGTGCATCCCTCACTGGAGAGCCGTACAGCTTATAGAAGAATGAGATGTGCTTAATGAGCCTGTGTGTGGAGTTTTCCCTAAGGTAGCAGCAAATGAACAGCAAGGTACAAGAGCATTTTTGCATACGTTATTTGGATGAAGGAAAATATGAATGACATTTCTGAAAGAGAAAATAGGTGTATAGTGTCGTATGACCTGAATTGCAAACAGCAAAAGTAGGGAAGACATTTTTCACTCAATAGCTTTTCAGATTTTTAAAACATATTTTAGAGAATAACAGGGAAACTAAAAAATTTTAACATAAAAGTGTACAATACATCAACAGATGTGCAATTGGATCTTCCGTAAGCCACGCAAGCAGGCCATGCGGGGCCCAGGAAGAAAGACACCAGCAAGGGTCCCCTTGTGCGCCTAAGGCCACTCAGGTTGAGAATCTACCCCACCCCCACTCCCAACAAGCAACTGGCTGGTTCGGAGGACAGGCTGAGTCGACAGCAACTGAGGTATAAAAAGCAACTGAATGCTTGTATTGTTTGGATGACTTTGCAGGCCTGAGGCTGGTGCTCCGAGCATCTATTGGGAGGATAACAGTATGCAATGTGGCAAATACAGAGGAATTTCCTTCTACCTTGCTTTTGAAATCCAATATTGTTCTTGCTGTTTGGTTTTGTTCCAATTTATTGTTTTGCTTTATTCAATGTTCTGTTTTGTTTGGTTTGATTTTGCTATGTCTGATGGAACGGACAACTATTGTGAAGATAACAAGAAATACTACAGTAGCTGTTGATTTCCTATTGTCCTGCTTCAAAGTTCTGTACCAGTTTCACTGCTTTGTTTTGATTGGCTTTATTCTGTTTTGTTTTGTTGGATTTTATTACTCTTAAAATAAAATTTTTAAAAGTGCTTGTAACATCACAGTACTGAAAAGGAATACAAGGTACACTTTTTTCAGAATAAATTTCAAAGTGTAGATCAAATGATTAACTACATGAAAAAACTCCTGACTCTCAGGTGTGCTGATCTCACCAGCAAACATTTCCATGTGGATATGCTCCGTGTCTTTGTTCTGTTTTGCTGCTTCAGATTCTTTAATCTGGGGATTTGTTGGGGGCAGGGGGTGGATACAGACAGCCTGGATCACCTACTACTCACCTCAGAGTCACCTCAGAGTGACTTCATCTTCTTCCAGAGTCAATTAGTCATCTTTTAACTTCTAACTTAGTACTGATTTCCTAAAAATGAAATATTCTCTTATATAACCATGAAGCACCTACTGAAGTCAGGAAATTAATATTAAGTCAATGTTGTTAGTAGAACACATTTGGACCTCACCAACTATTTCAGTGATGTTAATTATGGCAAAAGACCAACCAAGATGGCTTCGGATTTGACATAGCCCCAACCTGCTTGCTCTGAGCTTGTTCTTTTGGACCCAAAAAGTTGGCCTAGATTCACCTTGTACTGTCTGAGAACCAACCCCAGAAAATAACCTGCTCTCTAAGGAGACATGGTTTATGTAACGGAGAAAGGAACTAATGTCTGGGCACTATATGAATTTTCAGCAAACCGTATATTTTCCTTGATTTATCATCAGACACAACTTCCTAACCATCAGGACACAAAATCACATTAGCAGTTTCATAGTAGGAGGTCAAATCTGGCCTCCTATCTGCTCAGGTGCTCATATTGATAGTGGACCCTGGTGCTTCATCCAGGGAAGAGGTGACTGCTACATTAGCGTGTGGGCATTGGGAAGAGCCACTGGACACAGCAGAAGGAAAGACCTGTGCCACTAAAGACTAACGGCGAATGAGGAGGAGGTGCAGAGCGTCGCTCACCAGGACCCTCCCCGCTAGTTGAGCCTGTGCATAGAGAAGTGCAGCACGGTACGGCCCTGACCAAGGTTCCTCCTGGCTCTTCAGGAATGCAGAGGGCAGGGCAGGCTCTTCTGCCCCAGGAGCCCCATGCAGGGGTGGATGGGGAGGAAAGCGGTGCCTCACAAACTTCATTATAATTCTTAAATTATCTGTTAAATTATCAGCAACTGCCTATTCTTTAATACTGATCATTGCTTGTTTTAAACTTGCAACAAGGAAACAAGAAATAGATAACGTGGTTCAAGGAGCAGGCTTTACTGAACACCCTGCATACGGGAGAAAGGCTGATGGAATGGAGACAAGGGACTGTTTAGTCAGAAGACTGGCTGATTGCACAGAGCATCTGCAACGCACTCACAGATGAGTCAGTGGGACAGTGAATCCCACACAGGCTACGAGGTAAGGACCTGCACCAGACAGTAGTCAGAAACGCCGGCTCCTACAGTTTCACTGTCAAGAAATGCAGACGTAGTTATCTGCACAAGCCACTATGTCCTGCTTTCTATGATTGCAGAAGATATTTTTACCTCCCCTAAGCACACTACCAAACATTTCTTAACTATCAACCTGTAACCTCTTCCTTCATTAAAAGTCTAAGAGAGGTCTGGGTTTTTTTGCTGTTTTCCTTAACAAAAAATACAGCAAGTGGCCCTCATCCGTTGTGACCCAACCAGGAAGCACTGGAGTCCACATATAATGCCCAGAGTTGTGCAATGTGGAAATTACACCCAACAGAAGGGTGTGAATGACAACCACAGGGACGCAGAGAGAGGGAATGAGAGGACACAGAGGCTATGAGAAGTGTGAGTCAAACACAGACTGAGGGAGCCACTGCTCTAAGACAGCAAGGCAGTTGAGAGACCGACCCAGAAGGATGCGTGGGAAACCACAGGCAAAAGAACACTTAGCAGTTCATCTCGTGTGTTGATCCTTTATGTTCAATTCTTGATGCAGCTAATACCTGTGGTGAAGAAAGAGTTAAAAACAATATCTCATGCCCACCCACAAAATCTCTCTGTAAAAGTAAAGGAGAAAAAAAACCTATATTCTTATTGAAAAATATTAAACCAGAATATATGTGTCAAAAGACATTCGTTAAAGATACTGCAAGAAAAATCACCCTTTATATCCTAACGAATACAAGCCCATATATACATGTTCTCAAGATAAACTCTAACTCAACTTTGAGTACAAGAATTTGATGACAAGTTCAAACATAGTTCACCCTAAAGTCACCTGGAGAGTGTTTGTGTTTACTTATTAATAAATAAACTCATATCTTAATGACAGGGGATGGTTTTGCAACTTAGAGCAAGGTGCCTGGGAAACTGAGATTTTGCACCCACAGAAACTGGAGGATATGGAATGATATTCCTTATGATTCGATTCAAAGGAGGACTCCAGGGCCTTCAGAGAAAAATACTAGGGCACAGAATTAGCAAGAGCATCATTTAGCTTTCAAAAAGATTTCCACATCTCTCAAAAGGTCGAGGAAAAAAAAATTAAGTTACTGGACTTCTAAAGAAATACCCCAAGAAAAGGGAGGATAAATTCCCCATTTTGTACCACAGGAAATCAGGTGTCTCCTTCTTACATTTGTTTGCACCCTTTGAAGTGGCACAGGGTAACTTACTCAAATGCTGTGCCTGGGTTTCCTCCTTCAAACTTGTGAGTGAAAATAGTAATTACATTAAAAGACTATTCTTTCACTCATGCCTCCCTTTTAAGTATCCATTATGTGTCAAGTCCACTTCAGGTGATGAGGATAGCAGAAAATGCCCCAACAGCCAGTCTGTTAGTTGCCCAGGTAACAGTTCTGGTTACAAGGTCCTGTTACTTCTGTCTCCTAGAAACACCTGGTCACCATGATGCATATTGTAAGAACCAATCGAAGACATCCAAGTGCTCTGCCTCTCTGCGTCCCCTTTCAACTCCTTAAAAACCTCCCTCCCTGGGCTTTCAAGGCCTGATATTTTGGGGATGAACCCAATCAGTGCCCACGGATGTAAAATAAATCTGCCTCCAAATCTTGGGTGTCTTTTCAGTGTTTCTGCTTGCCTGTGCAATCGGACAGAATTGGTGTTTTAAAAGAGACATACATCATGTTTTGCGTGCCGTTTGCAATAGGCCTAGAGTAAACCAGACACTGAGGGTGAAGATTCTGAACTGCCAGTGTACGAAGGTGGAGCCAGGTGACTTCCCCTGGCCAGGCACACAGTTGGGACTCGCTCAGGAGCCAGGTCCCCAGTGTGGATTATCACCTCTCACCCCTGCCTTTCCAGGCTGTCTTTGAAGAAGAAAGAGACTCGATTTACTCTGTCTCGGAAGCTGGACACCGTTCTGATTCCCAGCCTGGAACTTCAGGAAAGGGAAGACGGATCTGGGGAATGGCAAACTCTAGGTACAGAAAATTAGCCGATTGTTGGCTTTCTCACTGCACATCTGTCTATTAAAATAATTCGATCTGAATTGAGTCAGAGATAACTTCGGAGCCAAACACCGTAGTTGTGGAGGGAGAGGGAAAGTTGTGCATCAGGGACTGAGATTCACAGAGGATTTCCTTCACCCTGACAGGTGGACAGCTGTGAAAAGTGCAGTCCTGGTGATAGTTTATGGGAGCCAAGAGCTCTGCAATCCTGGAGGTACAGATGAGACCAGGGAGCCGAACCTTGCCGGAAGGACCAGCCCAGAGCCCGTCTGCACCACAGCTGCTACACTGAGCAGACCTGGCCAGTCTTTGATTTACTCATATACGCCATGAAATGTTTCCTGAGCTTACTATTTGCTTTCCTCTTTGACTTAATGAAATGATCTGTGAGGCTTAGGACCTTGATCCACCTTTTAGTTTTGAAAAGGTACCTACCTGGGGCCAGAAAGCTGAAGGGGACCATTTCCAGCCAACATCCCTCTAGAAGCTCTTCGGCACTCAGCTCCTGTGTTTGGGATCTGATGCCATCAAAGGGGTCTGGAGAGTCTTAGCATATGATTAGCTTTTGCTTTCTTTTAGGAATCAGAATGATACAGGAGCTTTTCAGGTTTCTAAGAAAAGCTGTTTTTTAAGTGTATATTTTCACCAGACAACAGAGTTGCTGTTTCTTCTTGCTTTTCAGGTCCTGCTGCATGGAATATTGCTTTGTTTTTTTGATTTTTAGTCCGTGAATTTCTTTTTGGGTTAGATGAATCTCTGGAATGCAAAAAAATACTGGATTTTGTCTCCTTTTCTTCCAGTCTTTGAATGTCTTTTAACTGGGGAGTTGAGGACACTGCATGTTACTACTGAAAGACATCAACTTACTCCTGTCATTGAATTCTCTGTGTTTACCTCTTTATTTTTCCCTTTTTGTTTAGCCACCTTGCTTGGTGTATTCACTGCATCTAACTTATTGGTTTTGGTGGTATTGTTGTCTCTGTCTCAGACACTCTGGAGTTATTTTGGAGTGTTGGTTTGGTATTCATATGTCTAGTAAGGTGTTCGTTGTCCTTATTTCATCAACTCTGAAAGGCAGTTCTGGAGGATATGTAATTGTGTTGGAAGCTTTTTTAGTGCTTGAAACACTTCACTCCAAGCTCTCCTGGCCTTTACAGTTTTGCCAAACAGTCTTCTGGAATCCTAGCGGTTATACCTTTGTAAGTTATTTTTTTCCTTTCTGTCACAGTTTTTAAAATTCTGTCTTTCTGTGGGATATCTGGGATTTTTGACTATGAGATGTTCTGAGGAACTTCTTTCATCATTGTACTTATTTGGAAAACCTAAAAACTTACAGTAACCAAACAATATCAATAAAGAAGCGAGAATCAGAAGAAAAGAAAAACATTGAAACAAAAAAGAAAGAAAAGCAACCAAGGGGACCCACTTCCAACAAAGAAGCAAGAACACATAACTACACCCAAAATAAAAATAGAACCAAGAATAAAAACCTCCACTCAAATCAGGTGTGGTGGCACATGCCAATAATCCCAGCACTCAGGAGGCTGAGGCAGGAGGATCATCGCAAGTTCAAGACCACCCTGGGCCACAAAGTGAGCTCAAGTGACCGGCGCAGAGAAAACACACGCAGACACGAGAGCTGTTCGTCTTCTTCTACGAACTGCTTTCTACTGGTTTATTGCGTACCGTTATATACAAAAATCAGATAGCCACACCTCATCGCAGGGGACCAATCAAGAATCGCCTCTTTGTCCAAGCTCAGCCAATCAGGGACTGCCAAGACGCCTAGCTTTACCGCCTTCTTCTTCAAGCTCAGCCAATAAGGGGCTGTCAAGACTCCTAAATGACTCAGCACTGAAAGTATGTTGTGCGCCTGCGTCCAACACAGTATGCTGCGC
>RJWT010028042.1:0-15326 GCA_004365215.1 Cuniculus paca
TGTGCTCTTGATTTGCAATGTAAATCTGGCCAAAAGCCCCCAACAATAGCCATGCCATGGCCTCAACATTCGACTGCCTTGATATTTCTTTTGCCAGATTAATCAGTCCACCATCCTTAATCTCAGTCTCAGGCAAAGTCTCTGGACATGAGCAAAATGCAGACAAACTTTCTGCGAAGCCATAACAGACATCAACTGGAGTCCAGCACCCAATGCAGTCCTTCTTCCCAGCAGAAACCTCCTGAGCCTGGTCTTTACTGGCAGGCTCTCTATCAGCCTTCTGGTCTCCTGAGCTCTGACCAGAATCTCCCCTACAGAATAGCTTAAGCTGTTCCAGCTCTGTGCATTCAGGCAACAGCTCTGAACCTTTCCAAACTCTTCCCACAAGCCATTTCCAGAGGCTTTTGAACCACATAGTCAGGTACAGTCACAGCAACAACCCCACTCCTCCTGTACCAAATTCCGTTTTGGTTACTCTTTCTCCGTTGCTGGACAAACACCTGACACCAAAGTGAAGCAAGGAAAGGTTTATTTAGCTCATGGTTTCTGGAGATTCCAGTCCATAATCAGCTGGCTCCAAAGCAGAGTGGCATGGTACTGGGGCAACACTTCAAGGCAGCAGCCAGAGCAAAATGCAAGCTTCTTCTCTACCCTCAAATTGTACACAGGCCACCCCCCCCCCTTCAGGGTGGGTGTAACACGAAATGTCCTTGCCCTCTTTTGCACAGGATGAGGATATTTACAAAGAATCCTGCTGGCTCCCTGCTGAGTCTCTCAGTTAAACTTCTAAACTTCTCAAGTTGACACAATGTATTAACCTTAAGAGTCCTAATCTAGAAATGCTTCCATTATGGGTATGCAAAGAACTTGATGAACTGCATTTGATGCCATAGATACTACCTAATAATTTTGGCCTCCTTAATATAAGAAACAGATTGGGATGAGGGAGTTACTAGCAACTATAACTCATGCTGATCATGAGCTAAGGTAACAGGTATAAAAAGAGGCAGTTTTTACTGAACAGTGAGCAACTGGAGCAAATGAAAGCCAAAAGGGATATGGCAAGTAAGAAGCCTATCTCAAGTTTCAATGTCCAGATGATTCCACCAATCAAGTAACTAAAACCAATTGAAATGCTAGTGAAGACAGAGATCTAGAAATCTAGAAGGAATGGATAGTGGAGGGAAGAAATGGTAAATATCAATGACGAAAGCTGGAATAGCAGCACTAACAGGATAATTAATTTTACTAACTTGCTTATAGTGCATGTCATGTTTCTGCCTGGCCACAACTTTGATGGGCACCCTGTGACAAACTGGGATTAATGCAGGACACACGAGTTTTGTTCTATATAATACCTTTTGGGAACCATTTTGGGACCATTCCTTGGTCACACCCTTATCCACTTCTGAGGTACCAAATTCTATGCAAACTGACTGGCAGCATAAACAACCAAACAGTATCTCATGTTAGATCTCTGACATGTACCTTTCCTTGGCTAGGGAACCCTGTAAATACTAACATACATGAGCTATGCAAAGTGTACGATAGTTAACCTCTCAAAGCCATGGGAAACAATGATCCTCCATTTTTCCATCCCTAGGCAATTTTGGAATGCATTTCTTCCGTTCACTCTGAATGTCTCTTTAACATTTCTTTGGAGATTTTTTTACAGTTACTCTTTTACAATTTTTGTTTTTGCTTTGTACCTTGTGTTTGTAGTATGCATGAAAATCCTTGGTTTTTGTTTCTTAATACTGTATTAAATTACCTCATGGATGCCTACTACTCAGTAATTTTTCTAAAATCATTGCAAAGGAATTCAACTACTTTGAATACTAATATTGATAATTTTGCCTCTTTTCCAATAGTTATGCCAATAATTTTTGGTGCTGGGGACTGATCTCATGACCTCACACTTGCCAGGCAGGCGCTTATGCCACTGAGCTAAATCCCCAACCTCTCTTCCAATAATTTCAGTGTTCTATTTCACTTGAGTTTATTAATTTACCAAAGCAGTCATAGTGATGATAACTATTTTAATACTGTTAAGATTTGTTGGGATGTTATTTGCATTATTTTTACATCTGTCATAGGTAAGGTTATATCATTACATTTTAAAAATATTTCTCAGACTTGAATGGTAATGTAATGAAATGCATTAGGAAGCTTATCATTCCATTTTTGGACTTAACACCATTGAAACTGGTTCATCTTTGGAAATATATAACTCAGTATCTCAGATTCGTTAGGTACAGTCTTTGGTGAAAGTTAAATATTTATACTTTACAGTACTTGTTACTGATCTATTGACAATTTGTTTTCTAAATCTTGTATTTTTCCAGAAAAAAAAAACTAATCATCAGTTTTAGCAAAAAAATCTAAATTTTTAAAAACTACAGGCATAAAATTAAAACAAAGTGAAATTACAGGAAAAGAAAAAAATTACTGCAAACACCATTACTACTCAGTAACTAATGTTGTGACTTCTTCGCGTCTCTTTCTGGTGAGAGTATATTAGGTAAATCTCTATTTTACTTATTTTCAGGTATTAATTTTTTTCTGATTGTAACAGAAATGTGATTATCCATGAAATACGGGAAAAGGTGTAAGTTTAGATTTTTGACCTATTATCTACATTTACTTTGCTCTTTATATTTAGTTTCTCATGTAAGAGAAACTGGTATTTAGCCTCCTATGTCAGATTCACTTCATTTAGAATTATGGTTAATGCTTTTAGGGAGACACTCATCAGCAGTGTAACTGAGTCAGGTGGAATTTGTATTTTTAGGTAAATTCAGTTATTAAAACCCTCTAAATGTTTTGGCTTAGTGGTAACATTAATATTTTCCATTTCCAAACATCTTGCTAAAATAGTTATGATGTGTAAGCTGGCCTGAAAGGCAGTACAGCTCTTAAGAAAACTGGTTCCTGAATTAGACCTCCTAGATTTTGACTTTTTGAGACAGAGTCACACTATGTAGTTCAGGCTGGCTTGGAACTCACGGCAATCCTGTCTCAGCCTTCTGAGTGCTCAGATTACAAGCATGCACTACCACTCAGCCAAACTTCTTAGATTTTAATGTTGGCTTCCCCATTTAGCCCTGTGAATTTGCTCACCTGTATACTTCTCAGCCTGTTTTCCCATTTGTAACTTGGTAATAATTATCATAGTAACTATCTCAGAGAGTTCATGTTAGGATGAAATGAACACAACAGTGATTGAAAATAACTTTATCATTAACTTTAAATAGTTAACATAGTAATACAAGTCCTGTATGATGGCTTCTGTAACAAAAATCAAGCCACTTAAAATGACTTTAAAGATTATAAAAAAATCATTCAAGCTTTTACATAATGAAATTACCATTATGCTAACCAATAGTTTTGCAGCAGAACAGACAGATCTATTACTTTTTTCACAAAGTTAGGACTAAGGTACTTATAAGTGGTATGACACTGTTGAGGGGTCAAGGTCCAAAGGAGGCACAACCAATTTTTTTTTTTAAAGCAATATCCATTTTTATCCTAACACTGGGGATCTGCCAGGGTCTTGTTTCTTGTGAGCTCAGAAAAAGTTCATGTTGACTACTAAGACTCTTAAATCCATCTCACTCCTTCCTCCTGTAGCTACCCTTTTAAAACTTTTATTTTTTTTTTTTAATCGCACAGCTTGGACTTGAACTCAGAATCTCCATGCAAAGCAAGCACTTTACTACTGAGCTACATTCCCAGCCCTCACTTAATCTTTTCTAATCCACTCACTATATAAAATGATTCTAGACCAAACTCTTCCAGTGCCTTACTGTCTTTCATCTGCAGTATCTTATATACACAAAACTACAATGAATTTCAGCACACAGATCCAGGGCAAGAAAAAAGGAACATTTCTCATCACTGGCCTTTGGACACCAAGTCATAAATATCATTATTAAGATGTCTCTTGTTCATGAATGAAGATCTTTCGAAGAATGATTTTCGGGCATCCAAAAATCTTTATGCAATCTTTTAAAATAACTATATTGTTTATGCACATCTTTTTACTTCCCTGCAAGGGATCTCTTGCAAAAATTCTTATTAGGAGGAGTAAGAGCTTACAGAATGAAGACAGTAAAAGAAGAGAACTAGGTAAAATCTTAAGATGTTTCAAATGTACAACCCTACTTATTGTGTTCCTTGGGCAAGGGAAAACCCTTATATAACTCTCAGATTAAGATGATTTCAAGACAGTAAACATGGGAATGCTGGGCAACTAGGGAATTGAGTCAACTAGGAAATATGAGGTACTTTGTGATTGTTGCCCTATAAACAGGCACTTAAGTTCAGGTGGCAGTAAATTAATGAATCTGTGAAAAAATAATTTGGTCATTGCTTGTTTCAAAGTATACCATTATTTTTCATAATTACCCTTGTTCCTTAGTTTTCCATACAAACGTAAAAAACATACAACAAAAACTAAAAATGTATTCTGATTACCTTGATAGATCCACGAATACTTGTGTAAAGATAGGGTTAATAATTACTAGACAAACCCTTAACCACGCATATCACTAACAATAAATATAGATCAATAAAGGGGGGAAGCTTTTAGGGGGAGAGGGAGGAGGGGTGACAAAGTACAGAACTAGAACAAAGCAGATATGCAAGACTAACTGTAACCATTACTCAAATAACTCCAAGGGACCTATGAAGAGTAAAGGTATGCTGTCATTAAGTAAATTTTCTAAAAATCACTTTATTCATTTATCTTCTATGGCCAACTGTAGTGTTCAAATTTGCCAAACAGTTGCTTAACTCCACTTCAGTCTACCTTTGCAAACACAGTTGTTGGGTCAACAGAGAAGATTCAAACAGTTTCAAAAGTGCAACATTTTGAAAGCATTTTGTTTGCTAATACAAATATACTTTATGGTTAACTATTTAGTAGAGATTGATTTCCTCAAACTTGTCCCAATTATCTGATGAGATTAAGAAAGTATAGTACCAGGACCACTTAAGACTATTACAATATGGCAAATGTGTAAAAACTCCAGTAATCTCTGAATTTTCTTCAGCATCTTACTCTAATACCATGTGCTGTACCGTAATTGTTAAGTCATTCTCAGCTGTTTCAAATGATGGCATTATATAACATTTATTTAATTGCTCACATAACCTCACTGAATTTTCAAAGTATGATTTTACCATTTCCCTGGTAATTTTTTTTTCAAGTTCATTAGTGCTTCCTTTTTTTCTAGAGCCTATCATTATCCAGAACTGGGTATGTGTAAGAAACATGCAATTTAAAGTTGAATTACATGACTGTTGAATGTACTGTTATCCCTTAATTTTTTTAATAAACCAAATGAATACAAATAACCCTATTCAAAAAATGAAAATTACTTCTGAATGGCATTCCTTGGGAGACAGGCCTATGATTAAAATATTACAGTTGGCTTTAAACATCAGCAGGATTGAGTAAGTCTTTAAAATGAGTAAAATGTGTTGTTTCGGGTCTTTCATTCTAATATTCTACCATTGCTTTAAGAAGGCAAAGCATTTCTATAGCTGTAAGATACCTGAAATTCTAAATAAAACAAACCAAAAAACAAAACAAAACCATGTAGGAATGGCTTCACTTGGTACTAACTTGCACATTTCACTTTAGGCTGGGAAAAAATGTTCAGTATTAGAATCCTATTAAGCAAGGATTAACACACTACAACCAAATTGTCAAAAAAAAAAAAAGAGCCGCTGTATTTATGTATGCTGTTAAGACTAGTTAAGTCTACCCTTTTAATTACCTGTGTTGCAATGTGTACCAAATGCACACAGTACTTACTGCATTAGTCATTTCGCTCTCTCAACTCCAGAAGCACATTTTGAGCCTGTCCTTTAGTGTCAGCTACCACTTCCTCTTACCAGTGCTAGTGAGGCTGACCATGTAACTACCTGCAATACCCTTGAGGACACATAGGCTATAGTATATGGCAATGGTGGCAAACCTATGGCATGCATGGTGTGGCCAGCTGTTTCTCATGGAAAGCGCTTATAGATTCACCATCACTGGTAGAGCTTACGCTAAGACCCCTGATCTGGGAGAATGCTGAGCTGAAAAAACTGTGGCCTGAGGTTCATGGACTCATTTCTCAGTCTCCTTGTCATACTATTACACATGTACACGGTACATTAAGACTCAACCACTTGAGATTTACATTTGCTCAAGCAGAGTGGAGATGAAACTTCCTTTTGAATGTTGGAGGAAGGACTTTTTCAGCTGGATGTGAACCAGATGTCAGCCATCTCCTTGACCAAAATGTAAAAGCCTAACTGAGCTTACAGTTGGGGAAGGACAAATACTTAAATTGCCTAAATGGGGACTGCTGATACTTGAAGCCAAAACTTGACTCCTAAATATTAAACTATAAGACTCTGTAAGTAGTTCTTTAAACTCCTTGACCCATTGGGCAATTAAGTGACAACTCAGAACAGTATTTACAATGGAACTTACATATTCCCAGAGCTCACAAACTAAACAAACTGCACTAACGCTTACACAGTTTTTGAGCATCAATTGCCCTATCTACTTGCCTTTATTTCCTATAATCCAAGGCAATGGCAGGATTCCTTTTCCCAATGCATTTCCCAATTCTTCTCTCACAATACATACACAGCTCATCTCAAGTATTACTGGTTTATTATATAACTTTGTCTCAGACTGCCCAAGATCATTCACCAGAGTAGAGCTTGCTGTGTATCTTCTGCCAGGTGTGAAGCCTATTAGAAAAGTAGCGTTTTGGTTAGCACCCAGTCTAAAAGTAAATGTAGTAGGCAAGGGAAATGGAAAAGTGAAAACTGCTTGCTGATCAAACAGGAGCTTGAAATTCTAGTACGAAGAACCACGATTTAAAGAGCTTGTACTTCTCAGGCAACATAATCCTGTTGAGCACACACACAGGTGCAGGCTCAGTACTTTCACCTCTTTGGATACAAGCAGTTTAGTACTTTCACTGCTGCCAGTTGCTTAGTTTGACATTCAGGCATGAGTTCAATATTCTCAAGCACCACCACATTCCTACAAAACAGGAGATCATTCTTTCCTATCTTTCTCCCTTTAGGAGAAAAGTTTGTTTCTTTGCTAAACAATTGTTTATTTTTTAACAACCCAAGAACCCTACCAACACAAATTACTTCAAATTGTCAACGTGCCCCAAGATTATTATACCTGTCTGTATGAAGTCCCGTTTATTTGTGCTGCTCCCTTCCCTTCAACCTCTCATCCTAGGACATTCATTCATGGGCACTTCCACTGGTTTACTTAAGGCTGAAGTATATATTCTACACACCAGTTAGGACGGTAGGTGTTGAAAATTCTGGCCACACAGTTATCTTATAATTGCAGGGGGAAGGAGGACATACCTCATTTTTAAAAATGAAAATACCAGATCAGATTTGGAAAAAGGGCCTCTAATACTGCATTTCTAGTAAGTTCTCAGGTGATGACACTGTCCTATCAGGGTAAAAAGCAACCTGTAGGAGGAAAAGTACGTATTTTAGACAAGAACTAGTTTGATCTCTGTGCCCCAAAACATGACAGAAACAGGGCCGAATGGCAGGTATCCAGAAAAGGAGAGGATTTTCTGGCTAATAGCAAGTACACTCCATCTATGAATTGTCAGACTGCTTACAGAGGTTAAAGGTGGGTACAAGGCAGATCACTTACAAGAAAAGGTCTTCATTTGCTCAGTGAGTGAGCTGGGTTCTCCACTAAGTATTCCATCCTGAAAGGAGTATTACTGGCACATCAGAGATAAAAAAATAACAACAGAAATATTCAGGACATGGCAGAAACTATGTAACTTATAATTTTAGAGCTAGGTCAAAAGTTCTAAGAACAGGGTTTAAAAAAAAAAAGCATAAAATTCTAGATTAAGTGTTCCTTAGACTAAATTCCTTAGGAGCTGCAGTCAAAAATGAAATCAGGAGCTGGGCGTGGTGGCTCACGCCTTTAATCCCAGCACTCTGGAGGCTGAGACAGGCAGATCATTGTGAGTTTGAGACCAGCCTGGGCTACAAAGTGAGCTCAAGGCCAGCCTGAACGGCATAGTGAGACCCTGTCTCAAAAACAGGGCTGGGGATCTAACTCAGCGGTCTAAGCGCCTGCCCAGCAAGCGCAAGGCCATGAGTTCAATCCCCGGTGCCGCAAAAAACAATAAAAAAAAAACGAAATCAGATAGAATTTCAACCATAATTCCTAAAGTAGCTTTGTCACGGTTTGGATTTTTGCTTCAAGTGTTCTGTGGCTAATCTGAAAGCTTTTGAGGGAAACTCAAATGATGGATCTGTATCTGGAAAATATAGCCAGTATTTCACTTACTTGTTGAGGAAAACATGGACCACTATGACCTCAAGAACCAACCCTCAAGGAAACCTACTGATAGCACGGACATTTACATGTATGGCATAAAGTCAAAAAGGGGAGACAGTGATCAAAAGCCTGAAGTTGGCCAAAAAAATGTAATCCCATGCCAAATAAGGCAACCCTAAAACAGGTGATCAATGTCTATGGGTGGAATTAGTTTCTTATATCCCTACAAACTGAGGGCTGCTTTGATATTCAGTGTCCTTTCCGACAACTTACGGTAGTAAAATCATTCTTACTGAATACGCATCAAAATATTCCTCAAAAATACCAGTCTGCTCATCATCCTGCTCAAAGATTCTAACATAACTCAACTGAAAAGTCCAGGTCTATTGTACAAACTATCAATTATACTGTCTAAGTATGGCTAAAAATTATATGCTGGTATTTTTTTTTTTTGATACTGGGTATCAAACTCACTACCTCGCAGGCACTTATACCGCTGTGCTAAACACCCAGCCCGCCTGGTAAATTTATAATCACATTAAAAGTTCTAGCAGAAGTCTTCACTGAACCTGACCAATGCACTTTTGGATCGAAGGATTAAACTATATTTGACATATTGCCTAAAATTCCCTTAAAAGAGAAATCCAATTTTCACCTATTCTTGCACTGAAGTCCTAGCTCCTGAAGCAGTGGTATTTCATACACATTGAAATTTCAACTATGTATAGAATTCACTTTGAAGTTATTAGTGGAATTCAAACTTTCAATGTATCTTAATGCAAACTGATGTTGACATAAGTCTAGAGTATACACACGTTTAAACAAATATCACAATGGGTGTATGCACACTCTTTTATTAAGTATGTCTATCCTTAAATTTAGGTCTCTAGTCTTAGCAATGTACATTCGACTCATTACTGATCATTTAAGGGACACCAAACGTTTTGCTTTGTTAAATAACTGGCTTATTAATGACTAAACCTACATTTGCATTGGTATTTACTTGTTTAAGGCACTCAACACAAGCATACTGCATGAAGCTATCTAGTACCTTGTTTTCAAAGCATTCAACAGTGATTCTTCTCTAACAGTGCTAAACTTAAGTTTGCTTAGAACATACCATCTTGCTCTACTTGTTTTAACTATAGGTTCAGATTCATTAAAAAACATTTAACCCTAGAACTGAGTATTTACCAAAAGCCGAAGTAGTCCACAAACCTCAAGCTTCTTGCTAGGCTTCAACTTCAATGTACCACTTGGCTTAAACAGCTCACGTGTACACACAAGAGCCTAGTCAAAATGGAAATGTGCTGACACAATGCTATTAACAAAATGAGTGGATCTGAAGCATTTATGTCATGCAACAAATTTGAAATAAGCTAACCGTGTGAGCCCTTCATGCTGAATTTTGTCATATTATCAGGAATCCAGATCAACTGTCAACTTAAGTAAAGAATTACTTGGTGTTTTGGTAGAATTTAATAAAATAGGCAGAGATTAACTTTTTGACTGAAGATTTACGTAGATTTGAATTCATGGTTTGTCCACCAGCTTTTTATGCTTGAAAATAGATTGTTTTGATCTCTTTCCCTCAGCAGTAAAAACTATGATATATATATACACAATGAGTTAATAGGATAAAACTTGGTACCTGCGCCCACTTTTCCAATTAAATTTCAGACCCTTATAAGAACAAAACAAACCAAAAAACAGAATACCAGAAAAATAACCTTTTTTATTCCAATATGCTCATGGCGAATTTTTAAACAAGCAGTTTCAAAATGCAGTATTTTATTTATTAAATGCCCTAAACAACTCAAATAGCATGACTGAATTCTAAATTTATAATCAGCCATCCCTAAATGCTGTGCTTCTGTGTTCAGGCTATTTGGAAAAGGGAAACTAAGCCTTTTCCTAGGGCCTTAAAATTCATGGGGTACATGCATTTTCCTATTAAAAACACCTCACAAATATAATCTTTTGAGTTTTATCTACCAAAACAGAAATCTAAATTCAGACTGAGTAGAAAGCAAACTATAAAACACCTCTAAGCCAAAGAACACAGTAATCTAGAAACTCATGCTTTTACTTCCAGACACTCAAAATTAAGTTTGCACACTGAGGTGTTCTTACCTTTACTGCTCAGTTGAGTTCTCAAAATCCTCTAACGTTAGACAAACTACAAAGCTGTCAATTACTCAATGACTAACAGAACAGTATTTCATTAGATTCACAATAAGCTTTAATGTACACCAAACTATTCTTCAGGCAGTTGGAGGTCGCCATTTGTCAGGAATCAGTATGAAGGATTCTTCGTGCTTATGTACCGGAAAAACCCAAAGTCTGGTTTGTGGTGCTTAAGACAGGCTTGCCTGTAAAATAAAGACTTCAAAGTTTTTAGTGAATTTCTAATACTTTGTAAATTGTTAAAAAGAATGTTAAGTGCTGTCCTTCTAAATACAGACTAAAAGTAAGGCAGGTACATGCACAGCATGCAAGAGCAATTAAGTCCCTTTTTCCTGAGTTTTCAGGTGATGACACCTGAAGCAATGGAATCCTAGGTTGAAACTTCAAGATTAAAGTATAAGCATCAGATCAAAGCTGTTTTCCTTCAGTCAATTAGAGATGAATCAGTAACAAACTTGTTCATTTATCAGTATCTAAAGATAGTTACATTTAAATGCTATCTACATGGTTTGGTTAGTGAATGTTATCTAAAGGAAAAAAATCCTGACAACCAAGATAAAACGTTGCATACTTAACCAAGAACAAAATTCCTAAATCCTACACAACACTGCTAACCACATGAAATATATACATTTATTAACTTGTTCATTAGAATGAAATCTCAATCCAAGTGCAAATAAATTTTGAACAGTTAAGTATACAGGTTCAGCATCCAAGGATAAAGTGTTAACCACTGTTAAAAGTTTATCTTACATTTTAGCATATAAAAAAAAATTCACGGCAGGCTTATCACAGGTTCCATTTTTTAAAAAATGATGCTAGTATATTCAAAAGCTTTAAAAGCACAATAGATACAAATGCCACTTTTTAAAAAACTTACAACCAGTTTTTACAAAGCACTAAAAAAATGGTAACATGAAATTTTAGAATATTTAAAGCAATGTTTTTCATTAAATACCTAAATTGAAACAATTTTTAACTTCCATCAATTCAAAAGCTTCAAGAATTCAGGTGAACTAGATTTTAAATAAACCACTATAACATTTTTTTCTTCTTAAAAACTAGCTTAGAAATTAACTCCAGCATTGTCAAAGGATTATCTGTCTATTCAAGAATCATAAACTCATTGTTGCTGAAGTCCAGTGAGTATTAACTGCAAATCTGTAGAAAAACTAATTTGATTTCTACTCCACTGCAGCACTCAGCATTATAAGGTATGTACATGAAACACATACTTGCCACAACATTTAGGATCATCCTGTCTTTTTCTTGTTTATTCTGTTTTTAGGAATTTCCCACCTGGCAGAAGAGTTTGAGGTTCCTATGTCACTCACAATATACACATCATTAACAACCACCAAAAAAGTATAAAACCATGTAACTGTTGCACGTTAGGAACACGTGTTTGCACAATAGTATCTGATTACTGGAAACACTCCTCCAGCCATGCTTTAAAACAACCTTCACAGTATTAAACAGTATTTGGCCATTTAATTATCTTAATGGCATAATTTACTAACTTTTAGATTAGATAAAACATCCTGGATTAACATTAGGTCCAAAGAAAACAAAAGGGAATATTCTAACCTTACAGACTACCATACATTTACAAATTTCCTGTACTATACATTTGCAAATTTCCTGTACAATCATACTGAATACTTGATAACCAAATTATGTCTGACTAAAACTTGTCAAATTTTTTAATACAAATTACTTGATTTCAAGAAACAAAAAGTCATGCATTTTTTCTACACTGATGAAACGTAAGTTACAAAAGTTCATTTCAAATCTCTTGACCATTTTATAGTGGAAATCAGAATCTTCAGTAATACTTAATTTTCAAAGTCTTCTGGTCACAATCCCCACCAAACTCAACAGGCCGGGACAAGTGCAATACCATACAGAAACACAGCATTGCAACCGATCCCAACCTGTGTAGAAAGGGGTTTGATTTTCCCTCACTTTTTCTACAGACTTTTCACCACCACAGTCAGTTTTGCATGGATTTGCACAGCAGAATATCACACAGCTGGATGCAAACCTGCAAAACTAACCATAGAACAGTGTTCAGTAACAGGACAGGACAGGACAGGACAGTGTGACTGGGCGACTGGCCGAAGCTGGAGTTCTACAGCGAGCAGTACTTTAAGTGCTCATAATGCAGTAGATAACTGAACACTACCTGCACTATAAGCACTTTAGTGCTACAAAGCTGTCACATCAGATACGCCAGGCAGATTCTACATCGACACAATAAAAGTACACAAAATTAGTAAAAAATCACTTGAAGGAAATAGCAGGCCACCATCAGTTTTGCATAGATTTGCACAACTACATTCTTCTTGTAGTGCAACTATGCAAAACTAACAGAGGACTGCAAACAAAAACTATTAAACCCCTAGATACTTGCTTGACTTGAATTATTAGATGAAAACATAACTTCTTATGCCAGAAGGAGCACTTAGGGCAGTAGATGCTAATCTACTTCACTATCTGCACTAGATGCACCTTAGAACAAAAAGCACTCAAAATCAGCAGACCCTGCGCTTTAAAGCCCACCTTGGCTTCCCGAGGCAGCTGTCACCATAATGCTACAAGTGCCTTCACTGCAGTAGATGCACATATCACTACCTGCACTGTAAGCACTTTGACATTATTCTGACTGGTCACAGTCTTCAGTTTTACAAGGTGATGTCCCCTTTATTCCTGCTAAATTTGAAATAAATAATTAGAAAAACATCTTAAATTCTAAACGCTCCAACATACAAAATCCCCATAGTCTCTAACAAGGAAGAAAAAATTAGCTTAATTATCTCATAGCTACAAGTTCCATTTATGACACATTCAAGCCTTAAAAACAAAGTTCTTTACAGAAATAACCAACCACCAGTCTAATGCTGCTTAGTGTGGTGGCTGTTCCTTACGTGTCTTCACAAATTTAAAATTCAAAGAAAAAAATCAGAATCACACTGAAATAATTATCAACAGTTATTTGACTTTTGAATACCTTTTAGAGGAAATCTTCACATCCACGTGGCAAAACATTTCCTTTTCTTCTGGCTTCCAATTAGCAAATATTCGATAAAATGATTAATGAAATTACTGCTCAAACTACATTTCAAGTTTATTAGTTGTACATACAACTTATTTTAAAATCTTAAAAGTGTAACCAGCCTAAATTAATTTCCTTTCTCACTCAACCTAACATTCCTAAATCTGTATTTTGCGAACTGCATTAAGTTTCCAAAGATGTGAGTTTTTCCACTGTACTTTTTACTACCTTACCAACTAGCTGACCCATACTTAATGAGTTAATTTTCTAGAAAAGGCAAATTGACAAAGTTCAAAACATCTACTTTCATGCTTCACCAGCCCAATTCTATTATACTTATTCAAGTCAAAAACAAAAGTCAAGAGAAATGTTATCAAAAGTTAACATAGAAAATAAAAATATACTTACCCACCCACTGGGAAGATTTCTTCCTTGGCCAAGTATCCTTTGAAAAGCTTTGGTGCGGTTAGGTCCACGTGTATGACTGGGGTGGAGGGGGACAGGGAAAAAAACGATGAAACGTATTTGCTGAAAATTCCCACCACCCTTCCAAGTCCATATATAAATACATTTTTCCAATCCCTCTAATGACAATTAATTAATCCTGTTAATTTGCAACACCAAAGTAACAGAACCAGACATACCAGGATTTCAAAGACCAACAATGTAAGTGTGAAAACGTGGAACGAAATAAAGTTGAAAAATGCCTGGCTCTCAGGCTCGCGTCCTAATGAACGAGCCCCGAAACGCTGCAGCGTGGTCAGGAGCGATCGCCCACTCCCGGCACAGCCCCGGCGAGGAGGAAACGCAGCCCTGGGCTCCGCCGCCCCTCCCCCAACAAGACCTCGTGGCTCCGAGCCGGGATAAAGAGTTCTCTCCTCCAGGGCTGCGCTCCTCGTGGCCTGGCGCTCGGTTCTTCTTCTGGGGCCACCGCACCCGGCAGCCTGGCCTCTCCCCTTCTTTCTCCCCTTCGCCCCAGTTTAGGAACAGAAAGCCGGGCGGGATGGCCCGAGACCGTGCAACGCCCGCCACACTCATGGAGCCCGGGCCGGCAGCACATGTCGCACAAGGGGCGCGCGGCCCTGCGGTTCCCCGCGCGGCCGCCAGGGGGCGGAGGGTCGGCGCCGGGCCCGCCGGACGCGGCCGCCCCCCTCCGTTTCCCGGCGGCAGCCGCGCGCCGACCGGCGGCGCCGAACCCGAGCTCGGCGGGGACGCGGGCGCCGCCCCTCCTTTGTGTCCCCCGCCCCCCCGGCCGGCCCCGAGGGGCGGGGGCTCGGCGGCCGCGGTGCCCGCCGCACGCGGCCCAGGCCCAGCCGGGAACAATCGGCGGCGGCGCGCAGTCGCCGCCATGTCCCCGCCCGCGCCCGCGCGGCTGCCGCGCCGCCCCGCCCCGCAGGAACATGGCGGCGGGGACGCCGCTCCCGCCGAGCCGGCCGGGCCTCCCGCGCCGCGCTGCCCCGGGCGGCCGGGCGCAGGCGGCCCCACGCGGCGGCGGGGCGGGGGCCCGGGCCTGCTGCGCGCGCGGCGGCGGGGCGCGGTGCGGGCCGCGGCCCGGGGCCGCCCGCGCGCTAACAAAGCCCACGCGGAGCGGGGGAGGCGCCCAGGCCGCGCCGCCCGAGCCCGCGCCCTGCGCCCGGCGTGGCGCGCACAAAGTTTGGGGGAGCCGGGCGCCCGCCCGCAGGTCCTCGAGGGCGCGCCCCGCCGCCCGCCCGCGGCCTGGCCCGCGCCGCCGCCGCC
>RJWT010028043.1:0-15325 GCA_004365215.1 Cuniculus paca
CACAGCTAGTTGCAAATATGGCTTTATTTTCTTGGAGGCTTAAAAATATCAAGTGTCTAGAAGGCATGAATGGGAATATAGAAGTATATTTTTATTTCATTGACCCTATGTGATATAAGACTGTGTTATAAAGAATAAAATGATTTTCCTGACCCAACCCAGATGTTGACACATTATTTTTAAAATTTCCTGCCAAACGAATACAGACTGTGTGACTTTATCGTATTATTTCTGACTTAGGGAATAATTTGTCTTGAGTTGTTATTATGCATTTCCACAAGCCATGTGGCCTTAGAATCCTTGTGTGAAAAAGCAGATCACTGAATTAGATGGCCTAATATTTAAAGTTTACTGTCTCTAATTTTTAATTCATGTATGTTTTGATACATAATAGTGACATTGATTAGGAGAACTGATGCGTGAATATGTCATATGTTGGTCCTTTTTCATCACTTTAACCCCCATTTCCTCCCCTATCTCATCTCTGAAAAGTCTACTCTTCTGTTTCCTATCATCTAATGGGTAGAGGCCAATAATTCTTCAAGGAAAGTGTTTCTTAGTGTTATTCGTAATGCCTGGACTAATGATGTTACTGGAGATTTTAAACTATGGCTAAATGAATGTGTGTAGTGAAAGTTACCTGAATCTGATAGATACCTTTCCTCATCCCTTACTCTTCCTAGCTGTTGTTTACTTCCCTGTGTCCCTACATAATATTCATTAGATATAACGATTTCAGGCACAAGTTATCAAAAGTCAAATCAAGCAAGCATGAGCCATACGGTTTTTTATAATTATACATAACAGGAAATCTAAAGATAGGACAGACTCCAGGATTGCTTGGTTGAATGACTAAAAATTCTTTCTTCTCTGTCATCATCAGACAGCAGAAATCTTCATAATAGTTATTGAAGGGAATGGTACCAACTACAAAATTTACATGCTCTATCTAAATGATTTCACATGTTCTTAGAAATAACATTTGAATTACTTCTTGAAATATTCATCCACCCACAGCGACTCTCCTCAGAATGTTTCCTTTCTTCATTTATATTCCCCAAATCAGTACACACTAGTGGAAAGCTGGACAGTTAGTAAATATTTAGTATTACTTGTAATTATTTCTGATTAGGTGATTTTATAATAAATAATTCATTACAGTTAATATTGTAAAATGAAAAGAGAAGTTTGAAATCAGATCTGATTTTGGACCCTGAGGTAAATGACTGACTCTTTCTTAGCATCTGTGTCATTTCTAAAGTGGAGATTTTTTGAATGCCTAATTTCTGCCAATGGGGCAGGTGAAAGGTGATCATCTGTTTACAAATAGTAAATGCAGTTTTCGTGTTGGCCATGTGCAGCACAGTTGCAAAACACTTTTGAGCTGCTTTCTAAAAGCTACAAACACATATATTCATCTTTGCCTCAAAATGTTAATACTAAGAGAGTGTTATAATGTTGGGTGACAACGATGTATCCTTTGTGCATTTAAATATCTGTACTGCTTTTTTCTTATTTAGTGTCTTTCATGCAATTTTTTTTTTAATGAACTCAAACTGAAAAGCTTCACTGGTGTGTAAGGCATTGACTGTGATATGAAAGAAAATCGTGTTCGCGCCAAGAGCACGCTTCTTTTGTTTGGACATCACACAGGTCTGCTATCTCCCTTGGCATTCTGTATTTATTGCCATTGGGCAGTTCCAAGTTTAGTTTCTGATTGAGCCTTTCCAGAGTCAGGCTGTATTTTTGCTCACTGAGAACCTGGCCTTATTCCCTGCGACACAATCTGTAGTATCAAAACCTAAAATAAAATCATTCAGTTGAAAAACAAGCTAGCAAACAAACAAACACAAGAGTTGCAAATTTATTGACTTATACCTTTATGTTTGAAATTATAAAGCTATAAATTCGGTTGAGCTTCCTTTTATTTTATGTCAGTATGAAATGCTTAGGGTAGCTTTAGCTCATCCCTGTATTATAAAGGGACAAATGTGTGTTTCTATCATTTTGCATATTGTTGTTGATGTATTATTTTCCATGATGATTAAATTACATAAAGTATCTGTTTTGGACAATAAAGTATGTTTCATAGATAAGTATATGTATGATTACTTTAAAATCTCATGATTTGGGTTTGGATTAGGATTTCCAAATACAACAAAATATGGTGTCCTGACAAGCTTAGGAAAAATTAGGGAAGGATAATTTCAGTTACAGAGTTAGTGTAGAAGCCTTGGTTATGGATTTAAATAATTCCACTCTGTTGCCTAAAAGTCGTAGAGTGTTTATTAGCATAACACAGCCAACCAGTATGGTGGTCCAGTTACTTTTCAGAAGTGCCCAGTGCTGCTTCCTTTAGCATGCTTAGTCATGCCGCCTGCCCCTTTCTTTAGTTTAACTCAGTCTTCAGATGTCGCCGTGGTGCACAGCTGGCTTGCTTATTGCAACAGAGACATGTGGGCCGTGCTGCAGAACAATGAAGTGTCCCCATTTGTTTGAATTTTGGCAAAAACTGCGGGAGTTCTGATAGAAAGAAATATAAGAATATGAAGACACAAGTATAAAAGCCAGAAATTAGCAATCAGCATATTGAATATGTATAAATGGCATATGCCGACTGATTAGAAATGAAAACATGTGTTTGTTTTATATTTTGGCAAGTATATAGCCATTAAAGCTATGTAAATGTTTCCGTCTGTGTTCTGAACATCTTCAAGGGTTCGCCCTGCAGAGCATGGGCATCTTCTGTGTGTTGCCTTCATTAGAGTCATACCCACTGTGTTAGTGAGGCCAACCGTAGGGCATGAGGTGGAGCACTTGTGTAAATGCGTAGTGAACGGGCGGAGAAGCAGAGGACCCTGCTGACAAAAAGAAATGCACCTGCCCTCCATGACATTTCTCAGGATTTTAATTCTAAATCCTCTCTGAGGAAGGATGTTTAAAACAAGGTAGAACTATCTTGCTACTTTATCCAGTCCCCCTTTTTTTAAATCTCCAATTTGGCATTTAACATAATAATGGTATCTTTCTATAAGTCATTCCCTTGGGTTCTCAATGTTACCGAAATGCAAAGTGAACCTGTCCACTTGTAAATCCTCACTGCTTTGGTCGCTTAAGAAACCAACAGATACGAAGAACTAGGCAAAAACAGTGGACAACAGTCTCCAAACAAAATACATGATTTCCAAATCTAGATAAAACACATTTGTTTTGGATTCAACGTGCTGTAAACAGAATGGTGAAATAGCAGTGAAGTGACAAAAGAATGAAAATAACTTAGTAGTACTGGGCTCAAGAAGAGATAGGCCAAGGTATTGTTTTAAATCCTGTTTCGTTTTGAAAAATATAGGAAGTATTTAACCATGGAGAATAGTAACTCAAATACAAATAGATACCTGTAAGAAAGATAAAATGGTTTTTCTTTACTATGAACATGAGAGATTCTACATGCCATGGGTATAAATTATTTGATACTTCTAGAGTTAATCATCACTTTTATTAATTAGTCAGTAATATTTTGAGATAAGGAAGATCAATACTGGTGATTGTATTTCCAGTGGCTTTTCTAATTAATACTCGCCCCTCTGCCGAAATTGAAAACTAATAAAGTATCAAAGTTATGAGAAACAAAATGCTGTTACTTGGAGCTCAGCTGAGTAGATCCTGCATTAATAGTCAGGACCACACATTTGAGACCCATTTTGGCCCGTTCCCTCTGGGCTTTTCCTGGGGCGGGTTTCTAAGCAGGTGTGTGAGGGTGAGGAGTGCTGGTCCCTAAGTGCAAATCACAGCACTCCGGAGGAGCAGCGCACCAGAAAGACGCCGCAGCATTGCTGTCATCACCCGCTTGTGTTGCCAGGTTGCGCTAGTCAAAGTACTAATTTTGAAAAAAAAATTTAATTATCTCAATTATTCTGATTCATTTTCTGAAGTGACATTTGATTTGGCATATTCAAAATTGTTGTATGAGACATTTCTAATCTCAGAAACACAGTTTTCGAAGAACTGTATTTTTCCCTAATGAAACCTTGCTGGCTGTATAAAAATGCACTTGGTGGACATTAATAGAGCCTTAGACCCAAGACCCTGTACTGTACCATAGCATGACATTGCCCATCCCCAGATACATACAGACACAAGTGCTGTATCTTTTGCAGCTTGTGTCTGGTGTGCTTGTGTGTATGTGTATGTTTGTATTTGTGTGTGTGCGTTATTCCCTCTCAGTGGATAAGGATCATTATTTTCATGGTATTTCCCTTCCTGGCTCTCCTGCCCACTATCGTGTCCCAGTTGCAGCACTCCAAAATGCACTGTGTTCTTACCTTTATGGCTGTGATTCACTTCTTTATCTCACTTCTAAATTATTGCAACAGGTTACTTTTAGTCCACAGGCAATATTGCTGCCATATGCATCTTCCTCAAAGCGATGTTTTTATCAGAATATTTCCCAATTCAGAATCTCAGTTGCCTCCTCATTCCCTGGCACAGAATATCCACTCTGATCAGACATTCATATTTTTATGACTGACTCTGGACAACTTTTCTAGCTGAGTTTCTCCATTCCCATCAATGTGAACCTATCAGAGTGCAGTTTTTGCCAAATTCCCTCTTAACTGCAAGTACGTTTTTCTTTGTTTGATGTAAAACTTTTGCCTGTATTCTTTTGCAGGCCCAGATACAACCAGATCGTAAAACTGTTCCTCCATGTGACATTCATTGGTATGCTGCAGCCTTTCCCAGGAGGCAGGCTACAAATGCTGCCATTTGAAACCCTCAGAGCACCACCAAACTGACTGCACGTAGGCGACGCAGACCAGGACTCTCCGGGACTCTGTCTTGGACTCTTCCATGCTTGGGGACATGCAGGGATATTGACTCCAATTTACACATAACTTTCGATTTGCCTCTCATGTGACTTGGATATCTGCTTCTACTTTGCACCCTCGCCATTGTTCTGCCTTGGTTGAGTAACTCTGTAGGACTTTGGTTTGAAAAGTGTTCCTTTCAGTTATTTGGCTAATTCCACTGACCTTACTGTAATACGTTGCTAGATCTTTCCAGACCCACACATCTTTTGTTATTTTATGTTATAGAATAATAAGAGTCTGTACACCCCCCAGTATTTCAATTTTCCTTCAATTATAGTTGACGTGATGCCTCTTACCTCTGGTTTCTTTCTAATTCGTTGTTCACAAAGTTGCCAGATTTCCCGTATTCCTGATGCTTTACATTATACTGACCCATGGTTGCTGCATGATTGAGGTCTACTTTATGCACTTAACACACCAAACCTAGATGATTCCCCTCAGAAGTCATCCTTGTGCTGACCCTGAATAGACCTTGTGATTCCTGCCTCCCCACTGGTTTGCATAACCTCTTCTTGCTTTAAATATTAATTACTTCCAACTATTTTCTGATTTTTAGCCCTTAGTCAATACCCTTCATGCAATTTTGCTTTGCAGTCTTGCTCATAGTGACCCATATTATTGAGAGACTTTCGCGTACTGTTCTCTGGGAAAGCTGCTTTTATCAGCATGAGACAGAAATGTACGGACAGCCCTTGGAGTTTAGGATTGAAGTCACATAGAATGGGCATTTTATGCTATTCTGTCACACTGATTTCACTGAAAATCAGTGTGCTGAAAATGATTGTAAGTAGCAATTTAAGTAGTAATTTAAACAGTTTTTAAATAGTTAATTTTGTTGAGGTTTTTATGCATAGTATATGTGACTTTATTTCATACCTCATACCACAGTGACTCTGGAGATCTTGGATGGTAAAGTGAGTGTCCCTTCTTCCCACAGGAGCTTTCTCATACCCTGGACTCGTGACACTGAGTTTTTTCAGATCCGCAAGTGATGATATTATTTTAATGCAGGGAAGACAAAGCAGCAAGAAAGTCAGGCTCACAAGACATCAGGATAGAGGTTGGCGTCCTCCTGATTTTTGTGCTTTAAAGAAAACTGCCTCAAGTCTGGAGTCCTTAAAATATTACTGCCCCATGATGCTATAGCCTGGGTAGCGTCCCTTCAAGAGAAAGCATTGATGTAGTTGAAGGCTGTGTTTGGGTCGGACCCATCCCCAGGTTTGTTGAGCTGCAAGTGCTGGTCTTGGGGTTGGAACCCTGAGGCCCCCAGGTTTAATAGTCTTGTCTGCAGCACTCTGCTTCATTTGTTTGTTTTACTTTTCACTTCCGCCCTGATCCAAGAGGAAGTGGATAATGTGCAAGTGGAGAAAAGTGGAATGTGCAGCAAGACACATGAAGAATGAGTCTAATTAGGGAGGTGAGAAGGAATTCTTGGGGCTTGTGGCAGGCTGAGACTGCGAGGCGAGCGGGGCCTCACTAGGAAAGCCCCACACTTCTCTGGGTTTTGTAACAGGTTGATTTAAATGTCACTGGTTATGCTTTGAAAGTAACATCCATCCAGTTTTACAGCATTTGAAGCTTCATTCTCTGAGAAAAGGTAAGGACCGAGGTGCACGCCCAGGTGTGGATATGTACAGTTCTTCCCACTGTCCTATTACTGTAAGGTGCAGTTGTTTAAAGGTCAGTGCAGGCATATTTTGCTCTGTTATTCAGGACAATAGAAACAGAACATGGTTTCTTCAAAGTCGCTCAGAGAAAGATTCAGGCTATCTAAAATTAGGTTAGATGGTTCTCGGCAATAAAAGCAAAGCTGTCTTTTTTAGTTCTAGTGGGACATCCCACTGTGCACTCTTGGGCCAGTGTAGGCACTGATTAATTCCCTGCAGTAAATCTTTAGGTGCGTGGAGGTGGACATTTTATTCAAGGGGGAAACTAATTTATTTTTTCATGCTTCTGGAGAGTGCTAGGATGATTTTGAGTCTTTTGCATGAATTCATTTTTCATGTCATCAGTTTTCCAGCATAATAATCAAATAGCCTTTTAAAAAATGTTTTACTCTTGCTATGTCACTGTTAAGATAAATATTTGTAGAATTAGAGAAAAGTGTTTAATAAAGAATACCACGCTGAGCATTAATAGGCAAATAAGTTGCCACTTAATCTACAGTTGTTACAATCTTCTTGTCTTGCTATGGTGTACTCTGTATATTGAATAAATTGTCAAAGATGGCTTTAGAAGCAGGAACAGAACATAAAGAAAAATAATGTATTTTCTCTTCTTTCCTTTTCCTCCTTTTCCTTATGTTTGTCTGATTTTAGTTGCATTTAACAGTATAATTGAGCTTTTTCTTCCATTCTTAAGGTAGTATGGGTTAAACAAATTTACTATAATGGTCATCCTATCAAAAAACTGAATATTCTAGGCAGATCAAGATTTGTTTCCACCACAAAGTATAATTTATTAAAAATACAAAAGAAAGAATAAGAGTTGCTTAGTAAAGGAAGTATAAACCCTCTCATTCATTTCAATATTTTAAACATTTTTCTAAGCAGCATTGACAGCACCAGGCATATGAAAATTCAGTAGTGAATGAAATGACTTAGAAGTAAAATTCAAGTTTAAACAAAAGTGAGTGACTGAGGGAAGCTGCTTTGTTTATCTATGTAGGAATGGGGTTGGGATAGAACTGGTCATTAAGTTTTATTTTGCACCAAAGTTAAAATACAATGTAGAGACCGTGAATTATTTTTATTACTGTTTGATGAAATAGTGTCTCATATATATGGGAGCTTTGCTTTTCTTTTTCCATTGCTGGAGCTAATGAGCTTAAGCCTAAGTGTCCAGTTAAAGAATTTGTCTTTAGGAATTTATTAATTGTGATTTCAGAGCATCTGATTTGGAAGCATAGACTCATCAAGAGGAGCTCAGCTTCCCTGTTGGACAGCTCCACTCCTTACGGTTTTCTATCCTAGTGATCTAAAGTATGTGTTCCTTTCTAAACTGACAGAGCATGTGTAACAACTTGGGTTTACCTAGCCTCCCAGTCTTGGGAGTAGGAACAGTGTCTTTAGAGCAACCATACGTGACCAGCAGAGGTGCACTCATTGATCACCTCAGTCTACATTATTTTGTCACCAGTTCTAGAGAATGAAGATATAAAATGGTGACTAGTCCTCTGAAGAGCTTTTAGCTTTGAGGACATACTTTGATATCTATAATTTCTCATAGCAACCTTTTGTCTAACCTAAATACATTTGCTAAACTTTGTAAACCTTATCTCATTTTTTAGATACTGTATTTCATTGGTATTAAGATGCACAGTTATTTTGGGGTATAACTAAGAAAAACAGCATTGTCCATTAAAGTATGATACAACTCTCTTTTATCACATAAATTTTCATTTTGTGCTTACTGAAAAAGAGATTTTGGGAAGCGTAGGTAATTTTTATGATGTATAATGAGCATGGAAAAAGTAAAATATCTTGAAATATACTGGATGAATTATCCATAAATTTCTTTGCACTGAGATTCTAATTTTAAATGAATTAGTTATAATGCAGAATAATTGATGTCTTTTTGGTAGTTATCTTTTTCTGCTTTTACCTAAAGAATATGAAAAAGCATTATTTTTAAAAGAGAATTCCACTGTTTCCAGAACTTCCTTCTAAGACCCTGCCTTCCAGTCTGTAAGGTTTTGTGCACTTGCAGGCAGATTTAACTGTTACAACCATAGCCAGCATGGTTTTCACATAAGCAGGACTTACTGTAGAATCAGAGGCATGAAAGTGTGCAACCTCTGCATGTTGTATTTGACAACAAACATGATGGTGTGTCTTTTGGGGGTAGTCTGAATCAGTTCAGTCTAGGAGAATACAGATCTCTCCTGTGCAGGTGTGTCTGAAAAACGCCAGTTCCCATTCTTCAGTTTCCCCACGAGGGCAGTTTCTCAATGGATCTTCACAGCTCCCTCTACTTTTCCCTGAATTCTAATGCTGTCACCAGAGATACGTTACACAAAATGTGGTTGTAAAGTTATGGCACCTGAAACCTTAATAAAGTTGAGTTTTAACTGCTATGTCAGAGGATACTTAAGAACTTTCCATTATTTCATGAATGAAAGGCAACTGATTATCCAAATATAGGGAGCAGCTTCTTAATCAATTCTATAAATTTTAGATTTTATTCATGTCCTAAAAGTGAAATAAATTATAACACAACTAGTTGGATGTAATGCATTGGGACTATGCAGGTGAGATCTTCGAGAGAGGCTGTTTAGTCAGAGGTTATAGAGAGACATTGGGAATAAGTCAAAACACTTAGATCTGAAAACTTCCTCACTCATTTTTTACTTTATTACCATGGAAAATTCAATCATACATAAAAGTAGAAAAAAATAGAACACTTTTTTCTGTACCCAAGACCTAACTTCAATGATTATCTGTAGTTTTTCCAGTTTCTTTCATATATCTTCACCTCTTTTTTCCCTCTGCAATATTTATTTTCAATTTTTTATCTTGCTTATTTTGTGGTGCTGGGGATCAAACCCAGGACCTCTTGCAAGCTAAGTATAAATATTGTATCACTGAGCTACCACGCACCTACCTCAAGGTACTTAAAAGCAATTACTAAGCATCTGAATTTCTTAATTTCAAATACCCAGTCTGTATTCACATTTGCCAGATTGTCTCAATTATGTCTTATAAAATTTCCTTCCTTTCCCCTCCCTCCCCTCCCTTCTTCCCTTCTGTTCATTCTCTTTCTCTCTCTCTCTCCCTCCCTCCCTTCCTTCCTTTTTCCTGTTTCTTTTCTTTTGTTATGGGAGATATACTTAAAATAGTCACTTACTAAAAATTACAGAAGAAATATTACAGAAGTAAGCAGGATAGGCCAACCCTTGGAAATAGGAAAAGGCCAAGGGGAGAAATAGTTCTTTCTAATAAAAATAAGGGCCCTTTTCATTTTTTTATGGACTCTTGTTGAAGTAGAAGTTGTTTAGTGAATACATATTTATATGAATAGATGTCCAAAGATGTCAATATTAGAGATCCATTAACCTGGAGGACTTAGAAGGCATTGTTTTTCATACTCAAAGATGACATATGATCCTGCACTGGTGATATTCTGCCATCTTTGAAAGCAAGTGCATTCATTTGCAAAATGGCTGGTTAATGTTGATCCTGAGATCTCTGGTCATGAGTGAGAGTTGAGATGGAAACACAGGAGTCACATGTCTGAGCTCAGACTTTGACCAGGTTGCCTACCTGTCTGCCCTAAATAAACAGAACTCGCTTACCCTTTTCTGTGTGCCTCATCTAGGTTGAGATCAGCCATCTACTGAGTTGGCAAAAGAAATTTTCTAAAAAAACTGAAGGAGATCTGAGAAGGAGGAAACAACTTGAGGAGGGAAGGTCAAGTGCTGCAAAAACTCGTTTGTTCCATGATGCCACTGGTACAGTGAAAATGTGCATTATTGAGCACCCACAATGTGTGCACTGTTTGAAAGGTGCTATTGAGAAGACACCATAACCTTACAGATGTCAGTGTTCATCTGACTTGTTTGTGACTGTCTTAATTTCTTTTCTCTTGTTGCTGAGAAAAAAATGTCTGACACCCAAAGATAAAGGGGAAAAGGTTTATTTAGTTGACAGCTTGTAGAGGTTTCAGTCCATAATCACCTGGCTCCAGTATAGGGTGGTTTGGCAGAGATATGTGGCAGAATAGAAACAGTTCACGGTGGTAGAAGAGAGCAAAAGCAGCAAGCAAGGGAGAGACAAGACTCTGTCTCTAATATTGCATGCAGGCTACCTAACCTAGGGTGGGTGTAGCACTCACACCTGAAACCTAGCCAGAAATATGCAAACCAATCAATGGACTGACTTCCTCATCATACCCCCTTAATCCCAGCATCATAGACTCTAGATCCAGCCACCTCTGAAAGATTTCTATGACTGCATAAGGCTTTGGGGGGGACATCTAGACACAAACTGTAACAGTGATAAATCAAAGAATTCAAAGCAGTACTCCATGCAGCTGCCTATGAAAGCTTTTGCCAACTCTTGGAAGGGTGATAGCCATTCTCTGCTCTGATGACCTGGGAAAGTCGATATTCTCTGTCATGATGTGTTCTCCTGAGGGACTTCTGTCCATGAGGATGTCAGGTTTCTTTGAGTAGAGGTTCTATCTATTCAGCCTTTGTATCACCAGTGACAAGAACATCAAGGATCAGTGGGTGGAGTGAGTGGATGGATTGCCGATGGAGAAACTGACGGTACCTACGTGGATCCTGTGTATTTCCATTGCTGCAGAGATTGGGTGTTGGAGGGGAGAGTGTTTCAACGTGGAACATACTCCAAAGAGATGTTGGCTGAGGAACAGTGGGAGCAAGTGGGAAGGAATTTTGCCGAGGACATGAAAGAAGGTAAGAAATAAAGCAGAAGCAGGGTAATCTGACATAACAGCACCAATCTGGGGCGAGGATGAAAGAAGAAAGAGCTGACAGGAAGGACTTGGTCCAGAGCCAATCCACAGATGAGGCCTGGGCGGTGCAGTTGGCTCTTCTCTTGTGTGCACTTCTGAGGTGTCATCGAGGGAGAGACTGGTCCTCCTCTTCGGATCAGCTGTTTAAGGCTGTGTTTGTGTCAGTGTAGTTACTGTGTTTGCTGTGATGGTTTAGGGGATTCAGAAGGGGCTGAGATGAATCCACAAAGGCTCCCAGTGCTTCTTAGCTTGGCTGTTGAAAATCCTACCATGTTTATATGAGTGGGCAGGATTTTCCACTGTGTTGCATAGTGGACATAAAGAAAAATCTCTCCCTTTGTTTATAGGGCAGGATGGAAAGTAGGAATCACTTGGGAACTAAATATATCTGTGTGAGGCCTAGGAAACTCAAAACTGCACAAAACATGGGAGCTGCCTGGAAAGTTCCTTTTAAATATAGACTCGTCTGGTCCTTATCTATACTTGTGTTTTTGATTAAGTTCAGGTTTTTTCAATAGGAAAATCGCCGTGTATTCCAGTTGTGTCATGACCATTGGCAAGAAACTGGTCTATGCTTATCTTCCAGATGGCTGCTTCAGAAAGAAATGTCCCCAGCATCTCACGGTGTTCTGAAATTCTTTCATTAGGGCTTCATGCATTCATAGGATAGTTCTTCCTCCATCTACACCTAGTGCTTAATTAAGGTCATAGTGAAATAAGCCCCTGTATGTGGCAGTCCCTTCAGGACCATAAGCCTGAAAGGTAAAACTGGACAGGTTTCTTTGAGGTCTTGGGACCAAGCATTTCAGATTCTGTAAGGGCTGTCAAGATGTCTTCAAGATACAGATGAGGACATTGAGATGTGGGTGGCAAAGTCTCAGTCCAAACCAGGAATCCAAAACTAGGACCACATCTGCTGACTCTTACTGAAAATCAGGACCACATCTAAGAGACTTACCAGTCTTGGCCTCTGGGCGACAAAGGGAAAGTACTGCAGAATGAAAAAAGTCAAAGAATAGCCTAAGAGAGAAAGGCCAAGGACTACCATAAAGATTTCGTGCCCTTCGTGTGATGCCAGTGAACAGCCTCATGTGGATACTTAGCCATCTAGAGGGAGCTGATAAAAACACAAGATCCTTGCCTGGCCTTCAGCATCTGAATGGTGTTGAAGGTCTGAAATGCAGTGATCGGGCTGTTAAGTCTGTGGAAGAAGACATCTCTTCTATGTATACTCCCAGCATGTATGTTCTATATATACTCCCAATTTTAAATTCTTACAAGATACATTACAGGAGGACAAATGACCCAATGACCCTTGAAGATACTACTGTAGGACATCACCTCGCAGTAATTAATGTCGATTAAAAGATTGCACTTTCTTTTAACTGTTAGTATTCCAGTAAGTCAAGGAAAATTACAGAGCTAATTTATGGAGTGAGTGGGCTTTTATTCAAGTAGTGCTTGCCAGGTGTATAGATGTGTAGATTGGGAAATAAATATTTGCATTCCGGAATGAATACTACATCAATTAAATTTTTTTTATCTTTTTCACAGTAAATGTTTATATTTAATTTTAAATGATCCTGATTTGAAAATGTATAAACATATGTAATTCCTGAGTTTTACCTTCCTGTCGGTGAGTATTGTGCACTGTGTGTTTTCCGTTGAAGAGCTGGCAGTGGTAATGGGAATAAAAGCCCTCAATCACGAATCCATTGTTCACTTTGAAAGGAGAGCTTTCTCCCTACCCACTAGTTAGTGAAGAAAGAGATCGTATTAGTTTCCTAATTCTGCAGTAACAAATTACTACCTACTTAGAGCTGTGAAACAAAACATTACCTTACAGTTCTTTAAGCCTTACTCGGCTAAATGCAGGGAGCTGGCAGGGCTGTGTTCCTTTGTGAAGGGCACGGAAAGGAACCCCTGTCCTTCTCTTCCCAAGATTCCAGAGTCTGCCTGCTGTCCTTGGTTTCTGCCCCCACCCCACCTTCAAAGCCAGCAACTCCAGGCAGGGCTTTCCACCCTGGCACCACTGGGGTCTCTTCTGATTCTCCCTTTCACTTTTAGGGACTCCAGCTATTACATGGCCCCACTTTGTATTTTCCAGGGTAATCTCTCCTGTTTTCAGGCTAGCTGATTAGTCCCCATCTTCCTCCTGGGCTGTGTAACCTAACGAGATTCACAAGTTCTAGGGATTCGGACCCAGGCATCTCCGGGGCCACACTCTGCCTACCTCAGAGGCCAAGAGGGCTCCACAGGAAAGTGTGTCCTGCCACGTGGTGGAAGTGCCTAGAAGATCTGGCTGGCAGGACCTGACGTGTGCCCCTGCACCCCACTTCCCTAATGCATAGATCGAGAGCCAATCTTTCCCTCACCTCAGGAAGGCCAGGATGCCCAGGGAAGAACCACAGGGAAATCTCTGGCGAATGTTACTAACTACCCATTATCACTTTGGGATTATTTTATCACAGGAAACCTGGATGTGTACAAGTAGTTAGCAGCTGTTATTCAGCTAAAAGCAATTTTAAGCAAAGCTGAAAACATACCCAAATTCAGAACATAATTTATGTAAATATGTATATGTCCATTGATTTGTGTTTGACATTCATTCGTCTTTGACATTCATTCAGAAATTTTACTTTTTACTTTTGACAGTTGATCAATTAAATTGGAGGTGTTTTTTCACAAAACGAGATACAGTGATATCCTATAAAGTATATAGGTGACCAGGAAGCCTGTTTGGGGGCTCACTAGATAATTATAAAATCGCTGTGCTGCCTTCATGGAAAGCTCCTCAGCCACTTCTTGTATGCAGGTCATCATGACACACTTAGCAGGGCAGGTGGTCCTCCTCCTGGGCATGCCCGTGCCTTAAGCGTTTCCACACATGTCCTTCTCTGCACTGGAGAGAGAAACCTCTGGCACCTCACACCAAGCAGCACCGCAAAACCTGTGTGACACTAAATCTGCTGTACACACAGAACGTGCCAGGCCTTGCTGGGTGGTGGTAGAAGTCTCTTTTGCCTTCTCTCTCTCTTCACTTACTGCTCATTTTTTAATTACTCCTGACCTTCTACTCATAGCTAAGATTAAAAGACAATTCAAATATTGAAGATTCCTAGCTCTGTAATTTAACATGATCAGATTATCAAATTTCATTATGTATAAATACATTCTAATTTAAACATATCAAATTTGATTAAATTAGTCAGGGGAAAACACTTTGGAAAAGCTTTCGAAAACTTTTAGAACATTTCCCATACATAATAAGCATTGCCTAGAGCTATTACGATTAATAGCACTAGTGACTTCATGTTTTAATTTTATTTGACAGCAGTATAATGGTACCTCCCAAATTTCTGCATTCCTATTGTTTCTCGATTTGTTTTTCTTTTGAATTGTGATTTCAATTCTGCTCATCAGATACTAAAATTGAAAGTGTTTTTGATACTTGCCTGTGCCTAATTTGTATCAAACATTTAAAATTGATTTCTTAGAAGGCTTTTGTTAGAGATGTTATCTTTGTTTTAATGAGGAAAAGAAAGGAGCTGTCACAGTGATTAAATTGACCTAAGACACCAGGAAAGCCTGGACAGCCCAAACCGCCTTTGCTGTCTCCACAGCAAGGGCTATGATGCTTAGGTATTCTGGCTACACCGTGCTGTATGTTTATCATAATAGGATCGATCCCTTGTGATGTAAAACCCGTTTTACACTTGCCTCAGGATGTTACCCATTGTGAGAGTGTGTTTCTTAAATCTTGTTCAGTTCATACAGAAATAATCCACTTTATTCATGTTCCCAAGCTCATGTTTGTGTAGCAGGCTTTGGTATAATAACTGTTGAGTTCTCCAAAACTGATAGCAAGCAATTTCATATACTACAGAGAAAGTAAAGGGAAAGAAAAGAGAAAAGAAAGAAACAAAGGTTAAATCTCCAACTGATGTTTCAATTGCTGACAGTTCCTGAGAATATTTTTA
>RJWT010028044.1:0-15323 GCA_004365215.1 Cuniculus paca
ATTTGAAAGCTTGACTGGGGCCAACTACCTCATTCTAAGATGGTGCACACAGATGGCTGGTAGGTGGGTACTAGTCATTGGCAGGAGGCTCCAGTTCCTTGCCACATGAGCCTTTCCAGAGAACTGTTTGAGCATTCTCATAACATGGTGGTTGGTTTCCCCACAGAGTGATGGTTTATGTCCTCACAGAGTTAAAGAGAAATGAAGTAAGTTGCCAATAGTTTACTGGGAATTGTCCAAAGACAATGTTCTGGTCTCCTGTCAATCCTAATGATAAACAATATAGAAGAAGAGTAATAAACATATTTAGATGTGGACGGCAAAAATGAAACCATTAAGGTAGAATTTACTATACATTTATCACATGCTAAGCACAATTATAAGCAATTAATGTTAATTAACTCTAACATTTATTTTTCACAACCATCTACAAGGCAGTTATTTTATTACACTCATTTTATAGAGAAAGAAATGAACTCAGAGATAAGTATGCTGGATTACTTAGGTAAAAATTGATACAACTATTTCAAGTTCAGGGAGTTGGGTTTGGAGTCATCTCTTTAACTATTACATGATGTTGCTTAATGTCTTCAATAATCTACAGATTCATGGGGTCTTGGGAATCAATGTCTAGTTGTTAGACCAAGTGAAAGTTCCCAGGGAATTTTCAGTGTCTGAAATAGTCACCAGAGAACTTTCACTCAACCTTGGAGTGAATTTACAGCTAATCATCTCTATGAAATTTTCCTTGATAAATTTATGTCAGCAATATTTGTAAATCATCCTATTATTTTGCCTATTAGTCTATATTACAAGTTTGTTTTTTCTTATAATTCTTCACTACTGCCAGGGGAGTAAAGTCCTGTAACATTCTCTTGTTTTAATCCCCACAGGTTAGCAAAGTGTGTGGTACACGATAAGATGGGTGAATATCTGAATATTCTCTGCTTCCATGATGTCCTTCCTCAGGATAATTTTCAAAACTTCTCAGAAGTAGCCTGTTACACTTTATTTATTGAATGGATAGTTAAGGTCTTAAGTAGGGACTATAATCACATCAAAATGGGAAGGTTAAACAAATGATGGTTTCTCAGGAATTTCAGCAGTGAAATCTTCTCTGTGGAGTTTACTCCATGAGTAGCCCTAGTCCTAAGAAATGAGTGCGAGACTCAGGCTCTGTCTCAGTAAGTTAATGAGAAACTGTATTTAAATACCACACTCACCATGGTATCCCCAAGCAGAGTTTCTCCAACTACTGAGTTTATGAATCACCTGCCTCCAGTCCTTCTAGTTGGTTTGATATAAGGAGGTTTAGAGAAGCTCTTTGGAAGGTCACAAAACTGACACGCACCAAGAAATCAGCATTATCTTTCCCTAGCATTTTCTAACCACAGGGCTCTGCAGGGCTCAGAAATGCTCACGGGCTTGCCAGGAGAGCTGGACAGGCATGGTAATGCAATGCGAAAGCTATGAAGAGCGAGAGTTACATTCTTTTAAAAAGTGGAAAAGGCTTCCAGACTTTCTTTTAGAAAGTAGACCTGCAGCATAAATGAATATGGAATTAGTGCCAACATGCCCAAGTTGGACCATCAGGAGATGAGAGGTCATATCCTGAAGTTGACACCTTTGTGGAATAAATAATGCTGTGGCCTAGGGGACAAGAGATGTGACCATAAGGCCTTCCTCATGTCAAACACTTGGTTTCCTCACTGTGAAGTGAAGAGATGAAGAGATTGCCTTGCCCCTTCCTCCTCGACTGTTCTGAAAGAGACAGTATCCAAATGAGGGATCAGGTTTTATCTGTTATTTTCGAAGATGAAAGCTGCAAATATCAACTTTATAACAATATTTTTTAAAAGACCTTAATGTAATTAGCATGTTTGCTTTAGCAACAGAAAGAAGAGGAAGTAACCAATTCCTAGTGAAGATTTATACAATGGGAAGTTGGTCTTTTATGAAGTCAAAGCTACAATTCCAACTGTAGCCCTAACCCTACTTGGCCCAGTTGTGTTTGTATCTCCCTGCTCCAATGTGTTTGTTTGACTCAGCCCTGTGTAAATCCCTTACTGTACCTTGGGCAGTGCTTGGTATAACATAGGTGCTTACTAGATAAGTAGTAAATTGCATTGGATCGAATTGAAATCTTCTTGGAAAACATTGCCTTTTAGATTGGCCCAAAATGTTGTTACTAGATCAAGCTGCCTCTGAGTCATTAGGTCAATTTGATGGGAAAAGATGGGGGAGCACTCTGCTTTTCTCAGAATTGTAGTGTTAAGAATGCTTAGCCAGCAAATGATAGACTATAATTAAAAAGAGTTCTGATAAGCTCTGAGGTCCAAGAGTTCTTTACTGCACAAAGTGGGATGCTCCGACATACTCAGTCCCATAATCAATGTACAGATACTCTCCAGAAGCATATTGATGACACCTAATGCTTGAGCAACCATATACATAGATTCTCAACTAAAATGCAGAAGTACACTTGACAATACCAAACGGGTCATGGGGAGCAGAACCTTGGCACCCTGAAGAACTTTCTTAGCATCCCTTCATGAGAATCTGTTGAACCAGCCACTGTATAGATGTTGTCTCTCTGGTCCCTCCTGTGATATGGAGAGGAAGACCAGATGGATAGACTGCCTGATAACTATCTAGCAGTGATGATGTCAACATAATAACCTGTGGACTGGTTATTTTTTCTATTCAGAATAAACCTCACGGGGCCATTGGTGGGTGTACCTGACAGCTCTTGATAAATAAGGCAGTAGTATGTGTATGACCTTGTAAGTGTAAGACCTTGAGCAAAAGCAGTACTGCAACCTTAAAGCTGTAAGTTCTTTTTTTTTATTTTAAAGAGGGAAAAACAAAACAAAACAAAAATACAAGGAAAACAAGGAGCAAAGGAGACAAATAAACAACAATAACAAAAACCCCAAACAATAACAATATAGGCTTTCAAAACAAGGTGGTGGGAACTTAACAGAGGTTGTTATTTTGCATAGTTATCTTCAAAAGACTTACTCAGATTACCAGATATAGACATGCAAAATTGAACTAATTCTATAAGCGTTAACTGTTTTGTTCCAGAAACTAATAGAATTAGTAGTTCAATCATCTTAGCTATCTTAAGCATACAAATATACAATTTTATATCTTTTTTTCCCCTTCCTTCTTTTCACCTTTTCCCTATCCAAGTTATTTTTTTCCCTTTGATCAGTTTCTTACCCTTACACAATATTTTTTGAAGATTTTGGATCTTATTTACTCTTTCAGTGTCTTACACTAGGGAAACAATATGGTATTTACACATGTGAGTTTGATATATTTCACTAATGAGTATGGTCTCAAGTTGCATCCATTTACTTATAAAAGCCTTAGTGTGATCCTTCTTTATAGCTGAGTAGTACTCCAAAGTATGAAAATACCACCTCTTTTTTATCCACTCCTCGATTGGTGAACATTTGGGTTGTTTCCAAGATTTGGCTATTACAAATTGTGCTGCTATAAACATGGGTACACATATATCACTGTGATATGATGTTTTCAGTTCTTCTGGGAATATGCCCAGAAGCAGGATAGCCAGGTCAAATGGAACCTCCAATCCCAGCTTTTTGAGGACTGATTTTCACAGTGGTTGTACCAGTCTACACTCCCACCAACAGTGCAGAAGAGTTCCTTTTCCCCAAAGCCTCTCCAGCATTTGTTAATGGATATTTTCTTGATCCTTGGCCATTCTTTCTGGAGTGAGATGGAATCTCAGTGTTGTTTTAATTTGCATTTCTCTAATGACCAATGATGCTGAACATTTTTTCACATATTTATTTGCCATTTGTATTTCTTCAACTGAGAAGTGTGTTTTCATCTCAGATGTCCATTTTTGGATTGGGTCTTTGAATTTTGGGGACCTGATTATTTTTAAATTCTTTATATGTTCTAGATAGAAGACCTTTGTCTGAAGGGTAATTGACTAAGATTTTTTCCCAATTTGTGGGTTTTCTTTTCACTCTGTTAGAGATTTCTTTTGACATGCAAAAACTTTTTAGTAAGATGAGATCCCAGTTTTTTATTCTAGGAAGTATTTCCTGAGCAGTTTGACTTTTGTTCATAAATTCTCTGCCTACCCCTATGTCTTCAAGGTTTCTAACTACTTTGTCTTCCAGCAGATTTAGCGTTTCTGTTTTAATATTTAGGTCTCTGATCCATTTTTACTTTAGTTTAGTGCATGGTGATAGGCATGGGTCTAGTTTTAGCTTTTGGCATATGGAAATCCAGTTTTTCCAGCATCACTTATTAAAGAGGCTATCTGTCTTCTGGTGAACATATTTGGCCCTTTGTCAAATGCAAGGCAGCTCATTGTGTTTGTAGTTGTGGTTGTATCGGCTAATCTATTCTATTAATCTTCAGGTCTGTTTAAAGCTATAAGTTCTGATCATCCTTATTATCAAAAAATTTGACCTAGGTGTCTAAACCTTGCTGAACAATGGTTTTGAACATTTAAAAAAGGTATAGTGCCCCTTGGCAAATGAAATCAACATAACCCAAATAAATAAAATATTTACAAGGAGACATGGTTGGATCTCGAATAGTTAACGTGTGGCCCCTACCCCTTTATCCTCTCTGTTAGACGCAGCATCAGTGAATTTCTTTAGAAACATCAGGACCTGGCCCAAGAGGGCAGCCCTACTCTAAAACTATTTCTTTCCTTACCAAAACTTGTCTTTTGATCACCATAATAAAATTAAAGATGTGATTTTTTTGATAAATAAATCAATACTGATACCAACACTGAAAAATAAATCATACTTACAAATGGATTACACCTTTTCTACTCAGATACTGAAAGGAAGAAATGTATTAACTTTGAAAAATATCATTGTTAAAGCGCTGGGAATATTTTCTGGTGACCAAGAGTTTCGAAGTCTAAGGGGGACAGCACAAGGCCAGCGTGGCTGAGGCCTCCATACTGGACAGGAATCCCTTGGCAGCCATCCATCTCTCTGCCCAACATTCAACAGGAGAGTACTGTGGAAAGCAATCCAGTAAAGTGCCGACAGAATTAATTTGGCTCCATTTTCAAATTTTCTTTTGTTCCTTTGGCTAAGAAATTAGAAGACTCTTCCTGAATCAGATACACTTTGAGATTTCCTCTGAAACACAGTTTTTCTGGGGAAATAAAGCTATAGATGTTAGCTATATTTGATTTTCTCAAAGCCTATTGCCTGATTTTATGTGAACCGTCTGATTTCTTTTAGACTTTTCTTTTAGACCTAACTGTCTAATTTCTTTAGACTATGGCTCAATAACATCACATTTCTCAGAGGACAGAGTGTTTCAATAAATAGTAATAAATACTTACTCTTTATTAATTTTTTTCTCTACTCATCACATTAGATGAACTAGATGTAATCCATCAATTTTGCTGAAAAAGTATGACAGCAGAACAAGAATAGATGACTTTCCCATAAGTGATAGACTTTGATTTTGAATTCAGGACTCTGATATCACTGTTCCAAATTTGCTACAACAAGTTGCTTTGCAAATCTCTGTCCTTCCTGGGCATGATGATACATTGCAAAACCACCCTGAGAGCTGTGGATTTGGACATAGTCAAATCAGATTTTCTTCAAACAAGAAGCTAAAGAAGTGTCTTGATCTTCAGCACTCAGATTTGGCAGCTGTTGAGGGGGAAACTGGCAAGTATAAGGTGAGGGGCTGCGGGGGCAGCAGTCAGCATAAGCGTATTTCAATTTTAGGCAGATGCTGGCAATAATGTTAAGGGTGGATTAGACAGGAAAGAAACTAGAATCAGAGATAGCAGTAAAGAGAGCACTGCCACAGTCATACACAAACGATGAGTGATGTGATTATGCAGAGGAAGGCGGCTCATGGAGGCAGAAACCCAAGATAGATGGGGTAGGAGCAGCAAGCAAAAGAGAGAATTGCCCTCAAGGAGTTCAACCTAGTTTCCCAAGTAAGTAATGAAGTAGCTCATTACAGCGTGAGGTAACATGGGCTCTGGCCAGGTCAGCAGAGGTGAACGTTGAAGCCCTCAAGCTGAGGAAAAGCTCTACTACAGGCCAGGCCTTAGAGAAGCTGTCCAAGTGACAGGAGGAAAAGATGTGGCTTGGACTTTGTGTGTTCTTGGCCTAGCTCAGAGAGTCAGCAATGACCACTGTAGTGATGGAGGTAGACATAGAGACCAGACAGGGCCCAGAGAGCAGGATTTTCATCAGAGTTTCCATGATACTTTGCAGACATCAGGGGACAGTAATCTTTTGTAATGTACCAGAGGTAGGAATCTAAGGTCCACAACAGATAAATAGCTTGTCCAAACCTTCTCTCAATTCTGTCATCAATCTAAGGCCCACTCTCCTGTAGCGTCAACATGAGCAGGTTGGAAGTGCAGAATCTCAAGTCCCCCCGACACTTGCTAACTCAGAAACTGACTGGAACAAGATCCCCAGAAGATATCTAGATGCTTTAAGCACTACTGAGATGCTGAGAAGCACTACTCTGAAGGATGCACACTTTGCTTAACTCCTGCCTACTGCCAAACATCTGCAGAACTGGGCTTCCTGAAAGTCCAAGAAGCACATGTATGGGAGAAGGGAATATGTGGTCTCACTCAGGAGTGGCAGTGGGAATGCCTGCTCTGCCCCCACCCACCAAATAATTATCAGCTCCCAGGCAGGTGGAGCCGAGTCCCCTAGATTGCCCTGCTTGAGGTACAATACATGTGTGATTAATCACTGTTTCCAGAGGTGCCTCATCAATCATCACCTCAGAGTACCCAGGAGAAAGGGGTCATGGCAGAGGAGCACTGAGCACTGAGAAGCACAGAGGCTCCTGGCCAGCGATAAGATGGGCACATGGAGTTGGGAGGAAGGAGATCGCGACTAAGGACTATTAGGCATTCACCCCGGCTGCTCTGATTGGTAATTAAGTGACTCATCTACTGGCCGACAGTCCTGCATGTTCCCCCAGGCATCTGCTAGTTCTTCGAAAACCACTACTGACAAAATGAGGTTTGCCCTTGGTACACAGATAATGAGACTGCACTTGACAGGTGTGGCGCGATTAGAAAATTTCTACATGAAGCTCATTCTGCTAGCCACTCCACAGTAAACAGACTCATTAGAACTTGCAGGTCCCTGGAGGCAAAGCATGTTTGACATTATTAATTGGCTTTTCTGTATAAGGAGTCAAATAGATGAAAAGGTTTATCAAGCTGAAATAATTAATTTTGCCTGAATTCGCTGACAGTTCATTTCTTCTGTAAAAGACCATTTTAAGGTCCTTTTTTTTTTTTTCAAATTTCAAAGTTCAAAAGACATAATAGTGGCAAAAGTGAAGCTTTTTAGTAAATTATAATTAAAGGGAATTTAATTAACTTAGACCTGGAGAAGGCAAAAAAAAGGAATTGCTATCTATGTCTATACAGAGGTCTAGATGGTTGAACATATCATGACTTAATAATGCATTAATTTTAATCTAATCAAAGTATAATAAAAGAGGTAATTATGTGTTTAAAAATTACCAGGCTCCAATAGTGAGATTTTTAAACACTTACTACTTACCAGCTTCTAGTTAGTGAAGTTATAATTATTGTTCTCCGATTCTGCTTATTTAAATATGGGGGGGTTACAGGCAAGAGGTTAATTGAATAAATCATTGTAAGAACCCATGTTGAAACTATGATGAACTACAAAGTTTGCATTCCCTGGTTGCAAAAGATATTTCTTCCCTTTTACTCTCATGTCTGTCTGTGTCTCTAAAAATAGCAAATTATTTCCAGCATTCCTTTACACATGCTCCTGAATGCTCCCACACCCACTCATTGTCATTCAAAGCCAAAATCTAGTTCACATGAAATTCTACAAAGTATTCCTTCATCTCCCAAAATTTAGCACTTTGATCTCCAAAAGGACATTCCAACACGAGGCTTTCCAACCTGAACAACTGTTGGTTACCAGGATTGGGGGCTTGATGACAAGAACCATGAATGGCAATAATACAGTGAGACTTTGATCTTCATAGTGGCCAATATTCTTGGCCTTTTTATTGATGAAAGATTGAGACTTCTTTAAAATGTCCTAAAGGACACAGCTGTTTCATAGCAAAGATACATCTTGCCTCATAGGCCAATATATTAACTTTATGGTTCAAAGATAGCCTAGTATTTCCCAAATATCTTTGACCTTGCTAAAATATATGGAAAGTGGCTCTTCTATATCTAGCATTAAGTCTTGGTCCAGACCCTTTGGATTACTACCTCCTTCCACCACAAGCTCAGCACAAGCAATGTGAATGTCACCCTGGTAATGATTGGCTTCCTGAAATCCTAATGACAGTGATATGTCATCCAATCCAAAAATACCTGTTGGCACCATTCAATGAAACAGGCAGTAGAGCTAGACTTACCTTGTAGCTATTCTCCACCCTTAAGTAGAGGCAAGAGCTTGGTTCCTTGAAGCTCATATTTATCGTTCCTTAAATTCTTTCAAAAGTGACCTAACTCAAATAAAATCCAATAGAGAAAAATTTACAACTCATGGCATTATTTTGAAAAACGAAGTCACTTCTACTCTGCCAAAACATCCTTAGTTCCCCCCATTTGAATGAAGTGGAGGCAGGGCACATATTCATAGTCATATACATGCAGCATCTCAATCCTCAAAATAACTCAGTGAGATCATTCCAATGTTAAAGATGACAAAATCGAGGCTCAGAGATAAGTTTACGTAAGGTCTTGCATTTTTGCAGCAGAACTGGTCTGCCTGACTTCAAAGCCAGTGTAATTTCCACTAGAAAAAGAGTAATTCAAAAAGTAACAGATATCAAATTCCCAAACCATAATACTTGTAACATTTACCAGAGAGTTAACATTTGGGGGAAGAAATGTCATAACCCAAAAAGCAAATATCTGCTTTCTTGCATGGAGGAATGCTCGAAAAGATGTATTAACAAAAATCCTAGGAAACTTGAGACCTTCCAGCTCAACACTCACAAACTTATTGTTCATCGTATCTCCCACTCCTGCTTCCCTATATTAGTTCCTTAATTAACTATATATTAATGTCCAGGGGCCATTATGATTAAATAAAAGCTACAGCCTGGTTAGGGTGGGAAGGAGAGGACGTTCCTTGTGCCAAGATTCAAGCCTGGAGCTGTCATCACTCACCAGCATGTTTTCTTCGGAAGTCAATACGTTGTTCCATTTCAAACATGCTTAAAGAAAACAAATTGATTTATTTGCAATTCCGAACTACTTATCAAATGGTAATGATCACTGTATGGCAAAACACTGGCTGAAAATATGCCATGCAATGCTTAGTCATTCTGTTGATGGAACTAATAATGCTGCTCTCTTTCTGTCTTTCTACAATTCTATGAGACATAGCCACCCAGAAGGGGTCTGTGTAAGTGTGGCCAGTTCTGAGGACTCCAGAGAGAGCCTCCCCGACCCAGCACCTCTCCTTTATTCATTAACCCACCAGGGGCCAAGACTAATTAGATCAGCCTGCTCATTTTGAGCTGATAATTGATTTAAATAGGTTGCTCATTTAAAATAGAAGAAAAGCCTGCTAAACATTTGGTGCTTGGATCTTTTTTTTCTTCTTTCCCTGCAACTTTCAATTGCTTGTGCAATGTAGCATAAAATGTAGAGGTCTCCCTTTTCTTTTCTCGCTCTCTTTTTAAAGGGGCCATAAAATTAATTACAATAAGTAGGCAATGGGCAGGGGCAGGGGGTTAACTGATGGCTCTAATGAGCAGCCGAGCTTTGGGAAGGCAGGCTACTCATGCTGTTTTCTGGCTGTAAGGGGGCCGTGTCTTCTAAGAGGAGTGCAGCCCGGAAGCCTGCAACCGTCCCTCATACTGATTCTGTCTTCATGGCAACCAGTCACTCTGCTAAGCTTCTAACAAAAGGCGCCTTCCTTTCCAATGGTGAGGACATTTTGTGACTGTCTTTTTACTACTAAGTAAGAACAGACTTCCAAGAGACCGTTCCATAACATTGCCCCACACCATCATCCCTGATTTTTTTATATATTTGAGGGGGTGGGAAAGTAAGGGAACACTCCGGCCCCACTGTGCATTCTGGAGACCTCTGCCTTCTCAAAGGGGCTTTCATGACCGTTCCTGCATCAGATTGATTTATTTCAAGTGTGGATCAAAAAAGTTTAGACTGGCTCCTCTTTGGAAACACTAAATGGTCCCGCTAGTTTATACTGTTTGACTGACTGTATCCCTTTGACACAATGAAAAGGGCTTTTGTCTGCAGCCTGGAGGGTAAGAGGTGGAAGAGACTCTTGTAATTGGCCCTGTAAAATTTTTCTTGTAGTGTTTCCTGTCACCGAGAGAAGGGAGCCCAGGATCTGGTGAGGGGAGGGGAGGGATGTTACCAGATCTTTAAAGGTAAATAAAATTAATAGAAATAGGAAAGGTACTCCCAAACTGCACACACTGTATTTCTGAAGTTCAACAGTTCCAACTCTATGAAGCAGCACAGTAGGCATGGAAAAAATGTGGTGCTTGGAGTCAGAACAACCTGTGTTTACACCTGATTCAGTCACTTCCTAGTATGTTACTTGTTTTCCCTAAAACCTGATTTCTTTTACCTGCAACATGAAGACACTAAAGTCTATTTGGGGACTGGGGAAAGAGCTCAGCAGTGCAAGCGACTGCCTGGCAAGCTCAAGATCCTGAGTTTGAGTCCTGGTACCAAAAAAAGTCTATTTGGAAGTGAATCATAAGAGACCAAGATCATGCAACAATCTGGCATAGGGTCTAGATCTAATTAGCACTCAAGAAATGCATAGAACATTTAGCCTTCTATAGTCATGGACTCTAAATCTACAGATTCATCCAACTGAGAATTAAAAATGGTATAAAAGAAACAAATGTGTGTGTATTGAATATGCACAGGCTTTTCTTCTTGGTGCTGTTCCCTAAATAAAACAATATAATAGCTACTTACGTAGAACTTATACTGTGTTGGATATTTATTATTTGTCACCTGGAGATAATTTCAAGTACATGGGAAGATGCACGTAAGTTATATCCAAATAGTGTGTAATGTTACATAAGGGACTTGAGCATCCATGAATTTTGCTAACCTTGTGGGGTGGGGGGGTCCTGGAACCAATTTCCTGGTGGTAGTAAGAGAAGACTGACCATAAAATTCAAAATATGCCTTCCTATAGTGCAAAATATGGCAAAATAGATAACTAAGAAGGGATCATTAATCCTAGTGTGGGCATCTGTCTGAGGTAGGCAGTTAGAAGAGAATCATCAGTGCATCTTACCTACGGCCAGGTTCGTTCAAGGGCCCAAACCTCATGACGACCCAGAGCCCCAGGCTCAGAAGAGCCCACCATTGCTACATTAGAATTCTCAGCTTTTAAACAAGTGGCCCAGCATCTTCATTTTGCACTGGGTTCTGTAAACTATGTTGTCCCTCCTGAACATACATCCCTCTGTCCATGTTGTAGCAGCCATTTTTGAGATGGTGGTGAGCTGCGTAAGTGGAGTCATGTATGTGCTGGTGGTACAATGCTTTCCCACATAAATCACATTCTTCCTTCAACAAATTAGAACCAGAGCTGTGGCCTTTCCATGTCCTCTGGGCCCAAGGCCTGATTGCCATGAAAAACTATTCAAGAGCACATGCTAGTGGCCAAAGGTCAGAATCGCACCTCTGCAGTCCCATTTGTGGGCTCCCTGTGAGCCTGCATTTCCAGTAGTTGTGGGAGACCCCACCTAGGCTATGACCGGGAGGGAGCACGATCACAGAGCATCCCTTTGTTAATTCTGAGTTCATGCGGCAGATCATTTTCACCATTAATGACATTCGAATTGGGTCCCAGGTAATCTTCTTCAAAGCAACCAGTTGTGAAAAACGTTTAAAAAAACACTGCCAATTTCCCTTCATGACGACAAACACAGTGAAGGTAAATAAGATGAATATTTATGGGATACCTGATTGCCTAAATGATTTCCTAAGGTATGAATAATTGAATGTGCATATGCTAATTAACTGGGAAAACCCAATAGTAACCTCTTTTTATTTACATTAGCCTCATTTTATTTCATTGCTTAGAACTATTACAGTTCCCGATTATTTCCTATGCTTCAGTAAAGTTGAGTGTCATTGAAAGAATTTTTAATAGACATCCTGATTCTTAATTTCAGTGGATGCATGAGCCGAGGTAGAGTATGTAGTGATAGTTCTTAGAAGACAGTTGCTCGGTTTTGCCTAATAATAAAAGTTATCATTCATTGGTGCCACTACCGCTAGTCTTTTACACACATCTCCTGTATTTAATCCTCGCTAACCTTATAAGGTAGGAAACCACAAAATTATCTTCCTTTTACAGATGAGGAGACTGACAACAGTTAAGTGAGCTACTCATGGTCACATGACTATAAGTATTAAGGAACAGATTCATTGCTGACCTGCTTAAATATCATCATTCCAGAAAGAAAACCTAGTCTTTTACTTCAACCGTAATGGCTGAAAAACAGTCATTTCCTTAACGTCTTCCAAACATGGTTCACCAGAATTTCAAAAGGCTGTCTGTAATCATTCCCAAATAGCCACCCAACTCAAAACCTAGTCAAAACATTCATATATTTGATTATTTTAGTGTCTATGTTTTTTGAAACATTTTATTTTTAAGGCAGTTTTAAGTTTCCAGGAAAAAAAGCACAAAAAGTATGGAAAGTTCTCAAATGCTTCCTTCCCTACCCCTGCTTTGCCCTAATGTTGTTGTCTTGCAGTGTTATGGCACACTGTTGTAATCAATGGCCTAATATTAACACATTATTATTAACTAAAGTGCATGCTTTAATTCAGTGTTCACTCTGTATTGTACAGTTTTGTGGGGAAAGGTTGTTGCTTCTGTTTGTTTCTGTACTACTGAAGGTTGAACCCAGGACCTTCCCACTGAGCTACATTCCCAGCCCTTTTAAATTTTTTATTTTGAATCAGGGCCTCGCTAAGTTGCCCAGGCTAGGTTTGAACTTGTGATCCTCCTGCCTTAGACTCCCAGAGTGGTGGAATTACAGGTGTGCACCATCATTCTGGGCTCTATGAGTTTTGACAGATGTAAAATATGGTCTGTATACCATTACGGTATCATACAGAGTACAATCCCGTATCGTGTATCATTAGAATCATACACAATACAATCTTTCCAGATTAACTTCTTTTACTTAACAATATGCATTTAAGTTTTCTCCATGTTTTTTGTTTGTTTGCTCTTGGGTTTTTATGGTGTGATATTTAATTTCTTTTTACTGCTGAATAGTATTTCATTGTCTGGATTTGCAACAAGACTTAAGCAGGAACCAACATAATGTTCAAGATGTGACCAAAGAGATACTGGGTGAAAATACTTGCTTAAATAATAATAGCAACAAAAATTATACTCAACTAATTCTTACTATTCAGACACGCTTATGCTGTAAGTTTGCCATTATCACTTTCTTCTTTTGAGCTCTAAGAGCATCTTAAAGTCTGAGCCACTTAAAAGAGGTTTAATTACTATCACTTGGATACTTAATACGTGTCATGAATTGTTGTATAAATTGTGCTCATCTATACATAGAGACCCAATTTCCCATCTTAGTGTACCTCATTCTCCCAAAACTCCACACCAGAATTATTATCTTCATTTCACAGAGCAGCAGACCTTGGCTCAGAGAGATGAAATTGCTTAGCCTGGCCTCATCGCTTGTAAATGGCAGAAACCAAATTAATACCCAAAATTTTATACCCAAAATATAGGCCATTTCCTCTCTAGAATATAGGAGTTAATTGAGAAAAAGAGATATGAAACATAAAGAATCTCATTATAAATAGTGACATGTACTTACAAGAAAGAGAATTTCTTATTGACAGTCTTTGAGAATGATCTACCATAGTGCAAGGTGTGATCAAAGTACACAGTGAATGCTTAAATGAAAAAAATGATTATGGTAAAAGACACTTTGCCATTAATCACTCTCAAAATACTCCTCCTCACTTTAAATATAATTATTCCATAATTCTTGCCATTTTCTGAAGCAGTTTTAGGAGTGCCAGAAATGTTTTCAGTTACACTAAAGTTGCTGGCCTTAATTCAAAAGGTTTACCTTTCATGGGGAAAATCTACAAGTCACACAGTGCCAGATCTGATGAATAAAGTGGATGAAGATACACTATAATGTTTAATTTGACAGGCATTGCCGTACCGGAAGCAACAAAGTGACAAGGAGCATTGTCTTAAAGGAGGACAAAACTATTTGCCTGTTTCTCAATCCATTTTCTATGTTTTCTTTCTTAAATGATTTAACAAGCCCTTATATTATTCAGAGTTAACCATAATGTTCTTGAGTACAAACTCAGCTAACAGAGTTTCATCAAGGTCAAAAAACACATCATCCTGCATGTTGGTTCTTGACTTACGTGATTTTCCCATGAGAAGAACTGGGTGATTTCCATTAAGAACTCTGAACCTTGATCTCAGGGTCATAATCATAAATGTAAGTTTCATCTTCCATGATGACTTTTCTTAAAAAGCTGGATCTAAAGAGAATGTGCAATTTTAATGAAACTAACAAAATTTAACATTAATGTGTTGTTTGTAACTCATGATTTACTGAACACTTTACAATACCTCTTCTCTCAGTCATAGCTCACAACTGACTGGCTGCATGGAACAAGGTGAAATTTGCCACACACTGTTCCTAAGGTTGGAAGGCTGCTTCTTGTATTGAATACCCCTGCCTTTCCATTAGAGGGCACACAGCAACACTATTCACCATATTGTTTTTTATCACACCTATCTTCCCAGCAACAACATTTCATCTCTTTCACATACTAAGTACGTGCACCTATCTCTCTAAAGTCTCATTCCATTGTGGTGGTAGATCAAAGTTCAGGTCTCATTACTAGCATCAGAAATATATGAGGCTCCTTGATACAACATTCCTGATTTAGATATTTACAAACTGAAAAGACTAGCTATCTGCCCTGAACTGCTATATACAATGGTGAGGCATAAATTGGATAATTTCAATTAGAAACTCTCATTCAAAATGGAAGGAAATGGAGTCATGCAGAATGGTTGACTGGGAATTCCCAAGCCCTTGTTCTCCTGGGGAAGCATTAAAAAGCAGCCAGAAACTGACTGAACTATCTTTATAAGAGACAGAATGTGCATTTATCTGCACAATAACATCTTCTCTGCCAGCAAATGCACCGGTAAGGCTTCATTTCTTAATAGAGTACCCCACTATTATGTCTGAAATTTTCTTCCATGGTCTTAACATGAATTCTT
>RJWT010028045.1:0-15317 GCA_004365215.1 Cuniculus paca
TTTTTTTGTCACTTTTCAGTGCTTTGAATATCTTATCCCATGCTCCTTTACCTGCAAGGTTTGTGCTGAGAAATCTGCTGATAGTCGTACAGAGAGTCCCTTGTATGGAAAGAATCACTTTTTCTACTTTCAAAGTTCTCTCCATGTTTGGCTTTAACCAGAAAACTTACTCAAAGAAATTATGGCTGAAAACATCCCATGTCTTGGGGAGGAAATAAACATACAGATGTCATATGGGGGTTCTCTTGTGTAGGAAGAATCACTTTTTTTCTTTCAAAGTTCTCTCCTTGTTTGACTTTGACCTGAAAACTTAAAGAAATTATGGCTGAAAACTTCCCATGTCTGGGGAAGAAAATGAACACACAGATGTAAGAAACTGGAAAAAAAAAACACCAAAGTAGATAAACCCAAAGAGATCCACACTGAGGCACATTGTGACACTGAGGTATGTTGTGATGTGACCAAAAGCTAAGTTGTATGGCAGTGGCAGGGCACCAGGCAGCTCCTGTGAACCATAGAGAGAGGCCATTCTAGGCCATGACCCTACAGCCCCCAGCATGTGACCTTGGACTGTCATTCTTGCTCTGTGATCCATCATCCAGAGAAGGTGCAAATGGCCTCAATATTCATCCCTACTGGAGATAGCAACTGCCTGGGAGGCCTCCTACAAGAGAGGTTGTGGGGCCTGGATGACCTCCCGGTTGTGGGTAAAGGAGAGCATGTGGCGTGCTGCCTGTTTGTCCCCATCCTCCTCTGGCTTGGTTCTCAGTCCACCTGCCTTCTGCTGGGTTGGGGGCTCTGATATATCTACCATAATATAACGACCCCTGGATGGTTGTTTTGGGAATAGGAAAAATGTATGACAGTCCCCCAGAGAGCTGTGAAGAGGAGCATGGGAACAGGTAATGGGCCCAGAAAATTCCAGACTGATGCTCTATTCCTGTGCTGCTCATGTCACCCCTTGCAGCGGGTGGTACAGCCAGCACTTTATAGCCCAGCCCGGCAGAGTGTCCACAGTTTAAGGGTGGTCCTTGAGAACATTTGAGCTTTGAGAATCGCAGAACAGATGGTACCTGGAGACCCCAGCATTATCTTATCCATCCACAAGCTTTTCAGAAGACTGATGCACAGTGCTAAGCACACTGGGAATTTGTTAGTAGCAAACATTATACTTGGATAAAAGTTTGTTGAATGAATAAGTTCCTATTAACAGAATCACTAGACATGCCCATTCACTAGGTATGTCACTGAGAACCTGCTACATGCTGTGCTCTTTGTGGTGTTTTTCTTTTTTCATTTAATTGCCCCCAGCCACTCTGTTGGAAAAGAGAATCTCCATGTGTTGTCTAGGTTTATGGAATTGGAGGAGAGTGGGGTTTGAGTCTTGGGTTTATGGGTGGCTTAAGTTATGTTTTCAGTTTTGTTTTGGTGATAGGTAAGGTTTATCCTGATTTAGACCTGCAGTGCTGTGTTATTGAGTTGTCCTTGGCCAAGCTATGCTTTCACTGACCTTTGTAACTTCCTTTGTGACTTCTGAACCTATCAGTAATGGAGTCTGTGTTTCCAGCCAGATTGATGGTGGCCTTAAAAAAGGTGAATTTACAAGGAAGAACAGGACTGTGTTCTGGATGATCATGCAGTTCCAGTTCCTTCTGCTCTTCTCCTTGAGTGGGGTCAGGATGGAGGTTGAAGGAGAGGCTGTGAGCGGACTGTCTCTGGTGACGGCATCCATGTCAGGTTGTTCAGAGTCAGTTCTTTGGTAACCTGATTGTATGGGATGGGAATAGAAGGTTAAGTGCTGCCTCTTTCTCTGGGAGAGTGAGGCCACTGCAGGCCAGTGGGCAGACCTCTCTCCTGACACCACTGGGAATGGACACAGGGCTGGAAGAGTGCTGGGTGGAGGGGCTGAGACTGCATACAGCTGTTCTCTCCTTTGCACTCTACCTGCTCTGCTTCCTTGATAACTTACACTTGAACTCAGTGTGGTTCTGTGCATATTACCTGCCTGCTTCCCTCTGGAAGGTCTTCATTCCAGTATAGAGACCTCGTCTGTCTGCCCTGTTCATCAGGATGTTCCTGGTACCTGGAATGTGCCCACCACATACCAGTAAGGTGCTGAAGATTATGAATGTGCTGGGTAGTACCCCAACTGTTAAATGTGTGTGTGTGTGTGTGTGTGTGTGTGTGTGTGTACATATACAGATACATCTATGTCAGTTTTATCAACAAATAATGTTCATACTGTACAAATCACCCTTTTATTTTTCACTTATTTATTGCAGTACTGGGGCTCAGACTCAGGGCATTTACACTGAGCCCTTCTTCCCTTCCTTCATTCCTTCCTTCAATTATTGACACTCAGGGTCTTGCTAAGTTTCTCAGACTGGGCCTGGAACTTGCAATTCTACCTCAGTCTCCCAGAGAGCTGGGATTACAGGTGTGTATCACCAGGCCTGGCTACAAATCACCCATTTAAAGAGCACAATTCAATAACTAATAGTATAGTCACAGAGTTGAGGGCTGCTGCTGCTCTTTTACAATGTTTTAAGCATCCCAAAAGAATCTACTTCCTGCTTTAGGTTTTGTCTATTCTGGACATTTCATAAAAATAGAATCTCTCTCTACTACCTATTGCCACTGACTTCTTGTGCTTAGCATGATGGTTTTAAGGTTCATCTTGGTTGTAGCATGAGTGAGCACTTCACTCCTTTCTTTTCCACTGTGAGAGTGAAACCCATTTAATGTAGGCATTCATCATGTGGTGAACATGCAAATTTCCCCTACTATTTAGCTGTTACACATCTTGCTGCTGTGAATACTCACATGTACACTTTTATGTAGACATGTTTTCACTTCTTTTGGATATTTACTCAAAGAGTGAGATTGTGGGGCTTATGGAAATTCTATGTTTAGCCTTTTGAGGAGCTGTCAGGCTTCTCCAGTGTGGATGAACCATTTTACCTGCCTATCAGCAGGGTCTGAGGATACCAATTTCTCCACATCCTCACCAACACTTGTTATTAGCTCTCCTTTTGATTGTAGCCATCCTGGTGAGTGTGAAGTGGTTTCTGGTTAGGTGGGGGTTTTGTTTGTTTTTTTCTGTGCTGGGGATTGGATCCCAAACACACCAGGTAAGCACTGTACCACTGAGGCACACTCCTCATCCCTCTTATTGGATTGTTGATTTGTATTTCTCTTGGGGCTAATGATATAAAGCATCTTTTTAGGTATGTATTAGAGACTTTGGTATATTCCTTGGGGAAATGTCCACTACTCATTTTTTAAATTGCCTTTTTGTCTTTTCATTATTTATAGATGAGAATTGTTTACATGTTCTAGATCCAAGCCTCTTATCAGATACATGATTTGATATTTCCTCCCATTCTATGGATTCTTTTTTCACTCTGTTAATGACATCCTTTGAAGTATGAAAGTTTTAAATTTCAGTGATATTTTAATGTCCTACTTTTTCATTCAAGCTTGTTTTCTATTGTTAGGTTTTAAGAATTATGAAGTATATAATATGTATATATAAACAATTTACCATTTTAATCATTATTAAATACACAGTTCGGTGGTACACATTCACCATCTCCCCTGGCCATCTCCAGAACTTTCCTATTTTCTCAAAACTCTGACCCCCCCTTAAACATTGACTTGCATTCTCCTCCCTAGTCCATGGCACTCCTGTCCTACTTTCTGTCTCTATAAATCTGATCACTATGAGACCTAATATTAGTGGAATCATGTAATATTTGTCTTTTTGTACCAGGTTTATTTCGCTGACCATAGTATGCTCCAAGTTTATCCATGTCGTAGTGTGTGTCAGGATTCCCTTTTTAAGACTAATAGTTCATTATGTGGACAGATTGATCATATTGTCCTATCCATCCATCCATCCATCCATCCATGGACACTTGGATTGCAGCCATATTTTGACTGTGGTGCTGTGCACATGGTCATGCAAATGTCTCAAATCTCTAGAGTTTTCTAAACTGTGCTTAGTCCCAGGCCCATACGGTCTTGGGTTCCTCAGCCGAGAACCCTCCCTCTTATCCACTCAGTCCATCTACATGGAAAGAGCCTCCCTTTTTCATAGGTCTCAAGACAAAGCAGGGTGACTGGTGTGTGGAAGTTGCAAGGTGTGGCTCTTCACCATATCTGGTATCCTCCAGGGAGGCCAGGCTGGGTCCTGGGGGCCTAGTGGGGCATCTCACCTTTGAGGGTTTAGTCTAGACCAGGCCTAGAGCTAGACCACTATTATGGCAGACAGAGTAATGGGAGGGGGGGAGTGTCTTTTGCATAGTGCTATTCGTTAACCAGTGGGGTCCTTCTGGCTGCATCATGCAATGTTCAGGGTATATTGCAGGGAAGGGGAGTTGTTCACCAACCCACAAACAGTCCATGTTGGAGCCATTTGTTTATTTGTTCCAGTGGGACCTCAGTGGCTCTATAGAGTGGCAGAGGGTACTTCATGCTCCTGGAAGCTTTGACGAGTAGCTACCTGAAAAGCCCACACTGAGTTGGTTGTGTAGCTCACGTTTATACAATGTAATGGTTACGTAGAGTTTGCCAATGGTGAGTCCCATTTTATCTGCTCTCCTCACATGTATCTTTCAGCTGTTTTCAGCCCTGCACTCTTTCTTACTGCTGCAGGAATCTTCCCATCCAGGTACTTGTTCAAGAAGTTTCCCAGGCTGGGGTTCCCAGGCACAGGCCTTCCTTTCTTGAATCAGCTTCACTGCTCTCCCGGGTCGCACCCAGTGGTATCCCCAGCAGCTCCTGGGCCCTGTGCTCACAGGTTACATGCTGTCTCGGTGTCTACCCATCCCAGTGGCAGGGTCTTGCACTCTGAAGTGCATTTTGTCTGCCTCTTGGAGAGCTTCTTCTCAACCCTCCTGTCATGAAGCTGCTGTTGGCTTTTGTTGGACTCTGGCTGCTGGGATCTGGGCTTCTGTGGAGCCTTGTTCACATGGCTTTGAATGTTTGCTTTGCTTCCTTGATGCTCAGCCCCAGTAGGGTCCTCAGCACAGGCTGTTTGACTGTTTTCCTGCTCAAGGGGACAGTGTGACTCTTCCATGTGTGGGAGGCCCACACATACTTCTCCTATTCCAGGACTCCAGGGATGACAGGAAAGGACATGGAATTAGCCAGAATGCAGACTGGCAGAAGTTGCTCACTCCCTGTTGGCCTTCAAGATACAAGTCCTGAGCCTCAAACAGGCTGGGTCTGGTGGGTAGAAGCCTAGAATGCCTAGTGTTACTGGAGAGCTACAGGGACATTTCAGAATACTCAGAGTTCTGATTTAAACCCCAGTTACAATGATGAGCACTTGTAAAAATAGATCTCTGAAGACTACATTTAAAAATAGTTCAGTAATTTAGTTATTCTCTGTTGGGTGTATTAGCCAGCTTCCTGTTACTATAACAAAATACCAGAGGCAATTCACTCACAAAGAGAAAAGGTTTATTTAGCTCACAGTTCTGGAGGTCCCAGTCCAAGGTCAGGAAGCCCCATTCTTTGAGTCTCTGGGGAAGTTGCCAAAATGGCAATGGTGGTTGTGGGGGTAGAGGGAGAGATGGAGAAACCAGACTCCTACACTCTCTATTGAGGCACATCTCCCTCAAGGCCTCTCCTCCTGAAGGTCCGCAACACCCAATAGCTACATCCTGGGAACCAACCCTTTAACACAGGCCTTGGGGGACATTTAAGACCCAAACCATAGCAATATGGATAAATCAGTTCATCCGTCCACTCATCAACTGGTGGACACTTGGGGTACCTGCATTGTTTGGCGTTGTGTAGGAGGCTGCATCCAGCATTCCTGTGCAGAGTTTTGTGTGGACATGTTTTGTTATTTTTAGGTAGATGCCTAGGAGTGGAATTTCTAGGTGGTATGGTAACTCTCTGGGGATTTCTTCTGTTTTCTATAGTGTACTTTTTCAGATAAATTAACCTTTTTATTTTAGGAACTTTTATCTTAGGAAACTACACTGCATAGTGTTACAGCCAGGACTTTGACAAGTTGGTAGTGTCCAAGTCAGACATGCCCATTACAGGGACCCTTCCTGTTATTCTTTCACCACTGTGTACTTCCTCCAACTCTGGAAGCTCTTAACCCCAGCAGCTATTGATATGCTTTCCTTTTCTGTAATCTGGTCATTTCAATAATTAGAAATGGAATCATACAGTAGTATTTAGGATTGGCTCCCCTCTGTCTCTTTCTCTAGCTCAGCATACCACTCTGGAAATTCATCCAGGTTGTCATATATCAGCAGTTCTTTCCTTTTTACTGTGGAACAGTGTTCCATAGTGTGGATGTTTGGGGCCACCCTTTCAAACCACCTGGGTTGCTTGCAGTTTGGCTCTGTTATGAATAAAGCTGCTAGAACCATGAGTGCAAAGGTTCTCCTGTAAACAGAAAGGTCTTTGATTCTCTGGGATGGATGTCTGGAGTGTTGTCTCTCAGTCATAAGATAGTTTCATGCTTAGCTTTTTCAGGAAACCATCATACTGTTTTCTATAGTGATTGTACTATTTTGTTTTCCCACCGTAATGCATGAGTGATTCAGTTTCTCTAGGTTTTTTGTCATCGAGCAATGAGAGTTTCTTTTTAAATTTTAACAGTTTGCATAGGTGTATAGTCATATCTCATTTTAACTTGCATTTTAATAGCCAATGGTGAACATTTCTTGATGTACTTATTTGCCATCTGTGTTTCTTCTTTTGTAAAATATCTCATTGTCCTTTTTATTTATTTGGTAGGGGGGAACAGGGTCTCGTTATGAAGCCTAGGCTGGCCTTGAACTCACAGCAGTCTTCCTGCCTTAGCCTCCCGAGTGCTGGGATTACAGGTGTGCACCACCATGCCTGGCATCATTGTCTTTTTTGTCCTTATTTTAATTGGATTGTTCTGGTTTTTGTTTTTACCATTGAGTTTTGCGAGTTCTTTGTCTATTAGAGACACTGGCCTTTGTTGAAAATGTAGTTGGCTAACATTTCCTCTCACTCTGTGGATTATCTTTGTACTTTTACCAGGGTCTTTTATAGAGCTGAGATTTTTAACCTTGATATGAGGTCCTGCTTAGAAGTTTTTCTGTGTGTGGATTATACTTTTAGCATCAAGTCTAAGAATGTATTGCCTGATCCCAGATCCTGAATGTTTTCTATATTTTTCTAAAAGTTTTTAGTTTTACAAGTAATGCTGTAATTCATTGTGAATTAATTTTTTGTTTAAGGCATGTAACTTAGGTTGCCAGTCATTATTTTTCCTCTGACTGTCTGGTTGTTCCATCACTATTTGTTGTAAAGATAGTCCTTCCCCTTTGAACCCCTTTGCTGGTACTTTTGCCAGAAACCAGCTGGGTTTCTTAGTGTGTTCTGTACAGGAGCTCCGTTGCCATGTCCTTCTCTCTGCACCAGAGCTAGGCAGCCCCAGTGATTGTATCTAAATAATAAGCCTGGAATGGGGTAGTCCAATTCTTGCTCTATTCTTCTTTCACAAATTCTTGTAGTTAATTCTTGCTCCTTTGCCTTACCATGTGAAATTCAGAACTATAGTGTCTCTATGTACATGGATGTCTTGCTGAGATTTTTGAATTATGTTTAGCCTTTGTATCAGTTTGAGGAGAACTGACATCCTGTGTTGAGTTTTTCCAATCTATCAAAAGTTTGTCTCTTGATTTATTTGGTTCTTCTTTGATGCCTTTCATCAGTGCTGTGTAGACCCAGCACAGAAGCCCCCTATACGTTCTGTTAGATTTACACTTAAGTCTCTCTCTCTTTTTTTAACAGCTGTAAGTGGAATTGTATTTGTGATTTTGTTGTCCAAATGTGTGGAAATACAATTGATTTTTATATGTAGATTGTGGTGACCTTGTTTGACTCATTTATAATTTCTGGAAGGTTTTGTTCTTGCAGCTCCCTTGTGGTTTGCTGCAATCATGCTGTGTACAATAGGCACCGTTTTCTTTCTTTCCCAATATTTGTTTTCTGTTTCCTTTTATCTTTTTACCTTATCATACTAGTTAGAGTGTTTTATGAATAAAAGCATTGAGAGAAGACATCTTTGCATTGTCCCTGAGAGAGGGAACTATTTGGCCATTCACTTTTTAGTATGTTGGTTGCTTTTTTTGTGTGCGAATGTCTACATAGTCTTTATTAAGTTGAGGAAATGTCTGTCTTATTTTCAGGACAGTTTTGATCACAGATAGATGCTGAATTTTGTTAAATGTTTTCTCTGGATTACATAGATTAAACCAGCCTTATGTCCCTGGAGTAAAGCCCACTCCGTCATGGTGTATATTTCTTTTCATGTATTTTGAATGTTATTTGCTAACATTCTGTTAAGGATTTCTGTGTTTCTGTTCATGAAGAGTACTGTTCTATAGTCAGCCTCTTTCTCTCGTCTCTCCCTCCCCTCCCTTCCTCCCTCCCTCCCTATCACTCACTGTCTGGTTTGGTATTGTTGCCAGTTAACCTTATTCCTTGCTGTAGTAGAAACAGAAATTAAAACTAAGGCACAAATTCGCAGAAGAAAGCTTTAATTGAAAAGTTAGAGGACAGATAGAAAAAGACTCCAGTTTAGGCAGCTAGAGGGGCACACTGATAGAGGGGTTCAGACTGGCCTATCTGCAAAAGCAAAAGATCAGCTTTCAAGGATTAGCTGGTGGGCTGGGGTCCAGTTAATCATTGCCTCAGTCCTGATGTCGGAGTTCTGGAATCTTTATAGCTGGGAGATGGTTTCATTCCCTGGATAGGATTGTCTCTCTCTATGGTGGTCTCAGCCATATGGGGCACCACCTTTTCTGGAATCCAGGTGGTTACAGGTTTAGGACAGTGGCTCAGGCTTCTGGGTATAGCTGAATATCCCTGTAAACCTCATATCTTAGTGTTCTCAATCTTGAAGGAGGATGAGATCATGTAAATTCAGGGCTAATCAAGCCTGTCCAGCCAGACTTCCTAAATGATCAACATATCCCTATGCATAGCACATCCCTATGCAAGAGGAAAGATTTGACCCAAAAGTTACAATACAAAGGATACAAAATGAAGGTCAAACTTTATTCAGTCTTTAGTTACCTATTGGGCATCTTTAGGCACAAGTAAGAAGTCATGGATCTTAGCGAGAATGACTGACCATCCCAGGAAGATACACAAATTGGGTAAGGGCCCAGAATTCTGCCTATTTCCCATCCCCATGGTGGACTCTGACTGTGTCACGTCTGCCTCAGTTATCAGGATACTACTTGCTCTGTACGATGAGCTGGAAAGTGATGTGCCTCCTCTGTTTTCTGAAAGGGATAATATGGAGTTGGTATTAATTCTTCTGCCCAATAAAACCGTATGAGTCTGGCAATTTGTTTTTCTTTTAAACTGGGAGTTTTAAACTAATAAATTCAGTTTCCTTAATAGTTATATGAACTTACTCAAATTGCCTTATCATATTGGGCAAGTTATTATAGTTTGTAGTTTTTGGACCATTAGTCTGTTTTGTCTGTTTTCAGATGTATGTGTGTGGAGCTGGTCCTCGATATTTGTGGTGAGGCCTTCTGTGGTGGGTAACTCTGACTTTTCTCTTTTCTCATTATCAGTCTCGCTAGGGTTTTGTCAATTGACTTTTATGTTGATTTCACTAATTTCCTTTATGATTATATTTTTCATTTTTTTCTGTTCCCATGTTCGTGCATTCTAAAATGATTTAATTTTTTTTTACTCATTTATGGGGTACAGTATAACTCAGTACATGTAGATAGTGCACAGTAATCAAATCAGGTCAATTTCAACATTTCTATCTCTTCATTTATCATACCTAAGTACTAGGAACCTTCTAAATCTCTGGTTATTTTGAAATGCTTAGCTGTTTAATTATGCAGACAATAGTTGGTGTTACATGTTGTGTTATCTAACCTTGGGGCTATTCTCCCCAGCCCCCATGTTTTGGTGCCTCTTAGTCTCTTCCTCACTATGTCTGCTCTTTTCTACCCTTCCCAGCCTCTATTGACCCCTGTTCTACTCTCTGCTTCTGTGTGATCACCTGTCTTCACTTCCACATGTGAGTAAGAACATGTGGGACTTGTCTTGCGTGCCTGGCTCGTTTCACTTTGTGTGAAGTCCTCTAGTTCTATCTTGCCGCAAATGCTTGCATAAGGTTTGCTCTCCTTTGTTTAACTTCTTGAGATAGAATTTGAAACTGATCTGAGCTTCTTCTTTGTTTCTAATGTGTGCATTCAGTGCTACAAATTACCATAAGCCATTCCAAAGAACGTGTGTTCTGTTGTTGGGTGGAGTATTCTCTAAGCACAGTCCCTTTGGTTGGGGGTATGAAGTTCTTCTGTGGCCTTGCTGATTTCCCTGTCTTGCCTGTTTTTGTCAAGAGATTTGTTGTAGTCTCCAGGTACAAGTACAGATTCTTCTCCTTCAAATTATCCTTTTATCATTTTCAGTGTTCTCTGTGGTGATTTTCTTGTCCCTGAAGTCTACTTTACTTAATATTAATTTAGCCATGCCTGCTTGCTCTTGAATTATGTCTGTATAATGTATTTTCCATCTTTTTACTTTCATCTTGCCAGTGAGCATCCTGTAGACCTCAAATAAATATGTCTTAAAATTTATTGTGCCAACCTCTGTCTCTTTTAATTGTGTATTTAGACCATTTATATTTGTTGCAGTTATTCATGTGTTAAGGCTTACGTTCTTTCAGTTTTATTTCTGTTTTCTTTTTCTTGGCTTCATGTGGATTATTTGGACATTTTGAGTTCTGTTTTGACTTATCTGTATTGAGTTGTGTTTCTGAGTGCATTTCTTTGAATAGCTATTTAAATGGTTGCTCTAGGCATCATATCATATACATCTAATTTTATCACCATCTATTGCAACATTAATTCAAGTAAAATTCCTTTTATGACTCTTTATCTTCTCCCATTTTTTATTGTCAAATATTTCCTCTTTGTCCATTTAGAAACACATCAGAATGTGTTATAATTTTCAATTTAACTGTGAAGCATAATTTAGGGAACTTGAAGGAAAGCCTCTTATATGTACCATATTTTTTGCCTACTGTATCCTTGCCTTCCTGATGTTCCAGCATTGCCTTTTTTGTTGTTTCTGTTTGGAAAAGTTTCTTTAGCCATTCTTTTAGAGCACATCTGTTGGTGACATATTGTAGTTCCTTTCATCTGAGAAGATCTTGATTTTCTCTTCATTCTTAATTTGCTGAATAGAATTACACATTAATAGTTCTTTTCTTTCATCACCTGACAAATGCCACATGACTTTCTTTTGGTCTCCATGGTTTCCAATAAGAAATAGTTATTCTAATTGTCACTCCCCTGTATGTAGGGTTTCGTTTTCTCTGCCTATTTTCAGGACTTTTTCTTGATCACTAGTTTTGAGAAATTTAATTATGGTGCATCTTGCTCTTGTATTTATCCTGTTTGGGATTCATCATCTTGAATCTATAGGTTTGTGCCTCTTGCCAAATTTGGGAAAGTTTTGAGTACTTTTTCAGACCTTGCCTCGTTCTTCTGACCCAGTAGGATTCCAATGAGTTGAATGTTATATAGTTTGTTATAATCTCACAACTCCGAGTTTCTGCTTTTTTTCAGTCTGTTTTTCTCTCTGTTCCTCAGTGTGGCTGGTTTCTGTTTTTCCATCTTCCATTTCACTGACTGTTTTTCTCTATGATTTCTGTTCCACAGTGGAATCTATCCACTAAGCTTTTTATTTCACTTACTGTAGTTATCAGTTCCAGCATTTCTATTTGGTTCTTATTCCTGTCTTTACTTTCTTTGCTGAGATCTTCTGTTTATTTATTTATTTCTATTTATTTATTAATTTTGCTGTGTCTTCTGTTTTTGCTTGTTTCTGGCAGGTTTGTAATTGCTCATAGAAATGTTGCTATCACAGCTGAATTAAACTTTCCTCACTTGCCTTGGTGTTGGCATCTACTCCTGGTCTTTTCCCTATTTGAGTTCTTGCTGATTCATTGCATGAAGAATGATATTCTACTGAAATGTGGACATTTCTGTACTGTGCTGTGAGGTGCTGAATCTTATTTAAATTTAACTTCTTGCTTAGCTAGTGTTTTCTGATACTTCCTCTACAGGGAAGCTAGGTCAGGGAACCACCTCACCCCTGCCAGGTGGGGGTGAGTCCAGGTGCCCTACCCAGCCTCTATTGATGCCCACATGGAGAGGCTCCTATTGCTGCTGGGAGTTCTAGCCCTCTGCATGACACTGGGATAAGGGTATCCTTGCTACTATTGAGCAGTGGTGAACAACCTGCTTTCATGCTTGCCATCTTCTGACATCATGTGAGGAACAGTTCCTATGACTGCCAGGCAACTCTGTGCTCCAGACTGCCTATGTTGGCTACACCAACACTTGAGGTGAAAGGAGGATTTGTTACTGATAGTGGGCTGTCCTAGCTTTCTGCCTTGACTTACTTAACACCACCCTGGCAGAGGTTGAGGTATGTGGTTACCCACAGGCAGGGTGGAAACCTTGCTTGGTCTTGATGCTGTGCATGGAGTGCCTGTTCTGAGTATCAGTCTGGCTGGGGGCAGTTATTGCCCAAATACCTTGTCCTGTTGGGCTGCCCTTTCTAGTCCTTTGACTAAAGAGGCCACACTTTTTTGTGGTTTTCCTCTTCATGGTAGGGTCTCTGAGTTTCAGGCTTATTCAGTCCTACCCCTGGAACCCAGGAGATGACCAGAATACAGAGCAGTCACACACACATCCCTGGCTACCCTACTTTCTCCCTTGCCTTTCAGGGGTGAATTTGTTTTGTGCACAGCATCTGGGTGACTGGTCATACTTTGTGAGGAAGAGAGATGACAAGTGAGTCTCTTCCATCTTTCTTCAAGCAGAAGTGCAGTATCTGTCTTTTAACTTAGAGGAACTGGAATCTGCATGCGGTTTGAACATGCGCCTCCTTGTGTCTTCCCAGGTCTGGAGGCCTCTTCAGTCTCCCTGCTGTGGCCACCTAGGGTGCAGTCGGCTTCTGTTCCAGAAAGTCTTTCTGCAGGGTTTCCCCTCCCACACATCTGGTGAGTGAGAGTATGGTTCCCTTGTCCTTGGTCTCTCCAATCCATGACAATGGTCTATGTTTGAGCCACCTCACCCCTGTGCACTGTGGTCATGGAAGCATCAGTTCCTGAGGTTGGACTATATGCTCATGTTGGGTGAGAAGAGGGGACAGAGTTGGTCTTGGGGGCAGGGAAACAAAGATATCCCCTGCTGCCTAGGTGGCACATAGGTGGTATGACAGGTAGCAGGGAACTTACAGGGACTTAAAGCCCCAACTGTGATCTTGTCTATGCTCTGTGTTGACCTAGCCACTGTGCCTATGCCAGACTCAGTGTGGCTGTAGACAGGTGGGTGGTGGAGGTGCCTCTAGCCCCCTCTGCCATTGCTGTGTGTCCTGTGCATGCTAGGCCACACCTGTTAGTGCCTGCATGCAGGAAAGCTGTCAGGAAGTCCTGGGTCTGTGTGTTTCACAGTCTGTACATCCTGAGCTTACCATCTAGTGCCCGTGTCCTTTTTACCAACTGTCCACTCTGGGCCTCATGGTACCATCTCCCTTATTGTATAGGTCATGTCAGCACCAGGAAAATATCTTTGTGATCTTGACCTTTGTTGCCACTAACTCCATGGAGAAAGTGAAATTGTCTTCTCAGTGAAGCAAGCTCTCACTAGCTAGATTCCCATTTGTGATTCCATGTGTGAACACTTCCTGTGGCCTGCCTGGCCACACATGGGGCTCTTTCTGATGCATAGCCCTGCCTCTGGAGAGGCTCTGTGCACCAGAGACTGTAAAATTAGATGTATAGGGTCCAGATCTCCTTGACCATTTTATCAATCTGCCTAAGAAACCACCATAGACATTTTTCCTTATTGTCACCCACAATGAGAGCTCATTATGTGGCAGTGATGCTTGTCTGTGTTCCCATGTGTGTCTTCCCCTGCTGTCTGTCCCCATGAGACTATATCCCAGGGCTTATAACCACATCAGGCAGGAACAGAATATGATGACAACTGCCCCAGGATCCTGGCCCTGGTCATCATCAGCTCTGGGAGTGCCTCCCATCTGGTTTTCTTGCTCAAATGCCACAGGTCAGCAATCCTGACTGAAATCATTTGAATATTTCCCATTCCCTTGCTTGACTCTTCTCTGCATGTTGCCTCCTGTGTGTCTGCAGTCTTGGAGCCACCACCTAATCCTTGCTACCAGCAACCCCCCTTTAGGGTGCAGATAGATAACTGGGGGCAGGGGGCTCCATAGAAGGCCATGTTTCCACCATTGCCCCTGTCCCAGCCATGTGGACACAGCCCATTCCCCATGTTCTCTCCCATCCTGGGCTAAAACTGAATGTTATCCCTTGGTAGAAGTCACCTGCACAATCCATGGTACCTGTTCATATGACACCCAGTGGATAGGAGGATGTAGTACCCTAGAGAAGATGCCCACCCTTTATTCTAGAGGCAGGGTGGGCCTAGGAGGGAAAGAGAGTGTCTCTCCAGGCCCCCTGGATAGCAGAACATGTGGTCTGCAGCTGACCGCCTCTGACCTCCTTGGTCCTGGACCTATAGCTAGTGGCTGGAGGTAGAGCCCAAAGACCACAGTGCAGTGGTTTTTTTGTACCTGGCAAATGACTCCATGGCCTGGGTTCCTAAGACTCAGTCTGTATCAGGCCCTTCTTCCTTCAGGCATTCTCAGAAGACCCTTAGACCAGTGCTTCTCCTTGTTGCCATGATAGATCTATGATAACATGCTGGCACAATGCTCTGTTACTCTCAAATTCTTCACCACCAATGGTACCCAGATGGGATGGCACTTGATTTCAGAACATCCATCCTCATGATGGTGGTCATTAGTGTCAGTGAGGGAGAAACCCTTCTGTGCAGCCAGAAGTACATGTGTTTTAGGTTCAGCCTCTGGGCTGGGATGTTTTTACCACACCCATGCTGTTCTCCAGAATGGGGAAGGGGTGGTGGTCCTTGGGAAGGCCAGTCCCCAAAAAAGCATCCTGGTGGTTTTCAGCCTTGAGAAGGATGACGATCCTGCATCATGGGTGGGGTGGGTTTTTAGCTCAGGATACTGGTCCTCTGGAGTCCGAGGTAGGGTTGGGACCCTAGTGAGGGAGAGCCTGTTTAACCAGACTGAGGTTATGTGGGCTTTTCCCCACTTCAGATGCTGCTCATGTAGCCTCAGGTGGCCCATTCTGCCCTTTCAAAGATACCCTGCTCCTCTGGTGGCCTCCTGATGTCTCACTGGCCCTATAAGACCTGTATGTGGGACCTCACATCCTGAGGCTA
>RJWT010028046.1:0-15320 GCA_004365215.1 Cuniculus paca
CACATATTATTGTCCTTTAGTAGGATCATCTTTTTCAAGGTCTTTATACATCCTTTTGATTAATTTAAAAATGGTGAGTCTCAGTTCCTTATGTAGACTGAGGTATCAGCATATTTCAGGTACATACCTCCCGTTGTGTTTGTAAATATGTGTGTATGTAATTTACCCAGAGTGTATTGCAATTTTGTTTTTGAAACCACTTCTTGAAAGTGCAATTAACATTCATAAAGTTTCGATGTATAATACCTACAACTTCATTATTCTGGAAGTATGTATACATATGTGATGTTATACAATCTATTCAGTAAATTCCTCCAGTTATCTATCCAATCAACTCACTAAGTGACCTCCTACTTTTATTACTATTATTACTATTATTGTTATTTTTGTTGTTAAGAAGACCTAACACAAGATGTATTTTCTCAAAAAAATTTTCATGTGTCCACTGCAGTACAGATATAGGCTAAATGTGATGGTATGTTGATCTCTACAGCTTACTTGTCGTGTGCTACCAAAACGTCCCACTCTCTGACTGATCTCTCCTCATCCCCTTTGCCCAAGTCAAAGCATTGCCATTTCACTCTCTGAGTTCACACATTAGTGTAATTCAGATGTATTCTATAAAAGTTATCCTGCCTTTTTTGCCCTTCTGTGTCTGGTTTATTTTTCTTAGCATAATGTTCTCTGTTGTCATTCCATGTTGCTCTTGGATGAATTTTCTTTAATTTTTAGACTAAATAATGTTCCATTTATATGATTATATAACTGATTTTTATCCATCATGTCATTAGACATTTATATTTCTTTCACATCTTGGCTACTACCCAAAATGTGTAACAGACTAAAAGTCTTTGTTTCTTTGCCAAAGGACACTATAAATTTTACACAAAAGTAACAAGTTATCCTGTGAATAAATTGTCAAGGGATCTGGGCAGACCCTTCCTAAAAGAAGTTCAGATGACCAATATGTACACTTAACTATCAGGGAACTTCAAATCAAAACTACTTTAAGATTTTGTCTCATCCTAGTCAAGTGGCTGTCATAAAGAATACAATGAAATAATAAATGCTAATGAGAATTTATGGGATAAAGATCCCTTACACACTGTTTGTGCAAAGGTAAGTTATTATAACCAATGTGTAAAACAGGGTAGATCAGTGGTGGGGAACCTGTGGCACTAGTGCCACAGCACATTGTTCATTATCATTAAAAGCTCTAAAAGGTTCGCCATCACTGATACAGACATTTCTTAAAAATCTAAGAAGAGAGATACCATTTCATCAAGCTATACAACTTATCAGTGTATGCCTTGGTTTAAGAATTTAACTTGCTTTATGATTTTGATGAAGACAGCTGCCTGTGTGTTTGATGATAAAGACAATAAAGGCCAGGATCATGATGTTTCTGTTGGGAGCAAAGACTTCATTGACAGTTTAACTAAAAGCTATGTGTGTTGCTTATTCTGAGGAGCTTTAGTCTTCACCTTCAGATTGGATGTCATCTAATGGTTTCTGGCACAGACTGTTTGGCTCCTATACTGGACTCTTCAGCCTTCATTGTAGATTTTTCAGCCTTCCATCATAGTTTTCAGTGTTTCGTTGCATACCCATTGGCCTGCTGATGCAGACTTGCATGGACCACTGCAGTGAACTCCAGACCTTGGACTGGATCCTTCAGCCTCCAGCATGAAGACACCCTATGCACACTTGCTCTTCTGACTCTGTGTCTGACCATTGAAACCCAATCTTGTAATTTCTTATAGACTTGTATATCTTGTGTTATATGTTTCTCTAGTTAACCCTGACTGATACAGCAGTGCATAAATCTGTGAGAATAAAGTCTGAATTTCAGTGGAGGCACTTGCACCAGATTCAGAGCCCTCAGCTGCCACCATTTCCCACCAGACCAGCATCCAAGCAAGTGAAGGTGTTAAAGATATCTTTTCCAGAATCAGAAATGGAAAACACAGACTTATGAAAATATCTATTGAAAATGAGCAGCTTGTAATTGGATCTTGTTGTTGGCCTTCAGATTACTGGAGTAAAGATTATGATTCCTTCATTTTACCCTGTTGGAAGACAAGCAGCATTTACTGTCATTTGCTTTGTGACCTAAAATGTGATCTATTTTGGAAAAATAGCATAGGGTAACAAAAAAATGTATTTTTCAGTTTTTCAAAGTAAAGATCATTAGAACAGACAAAGGGAGGCCCTGCTCACTGGTAACCTGCTCAGAGGGAAGGCAGAGGCAGGCCCTGCTCTTCATGCATTCCAGCAGCCCTCGGGATGCTTCTGCCCTAGGTAATGAACAAGGGCTCAGGAAAACAGTAGCAGTCCCTGCACCAGAGCATGGAGCAGCTAGCATTTGATACCTGTAGCCAGCACTGGCCAGGAGAACCAGTCATGCTCCAGAGAAATTGTAGCCAAAGTGGGAGGTGCCTGAAACTCCACTACCCACTTGTTTGGAAGAACTCAGGAAAATGTCAAGATGAAGAAAGAAAAGGAAGTCTCTGGACTCCAACCCAAGTAGAGCAAGTCCAGGAGATGAAAATGTGGAAGAGATCGGAAATCACACATATGAAGTTTCTGTAGTGATGGCAACTGAAGTAAAGAGACAACTCCATGAGACTATAAAAGAAATTAGAACAGAAATACTATCTCAGGTAAAAGAAGAAATGAAAAACATAATTAAAGAATTGATTAGCTTCTCTGAAGAAGACATAGACAAAAAAAATAGAGGAGCAAAGGAAAATGAGAGAAATCATGAATGAACAAAATGAGAGAGATTTTGAAAGCATGAAACAGATTCAAAGACATATCCAGGAAACTAAAATCTCCATTGAAAGCTGGCAAAATCTCTTGAAAGAAACTGAAAATAGACTTTCAGACCTTGAAGACAGGTGTGCAGCTTGTGATCACTAAAGAAAAGACCTCTTCAAAATAATGAGGAAATAACAATTCAAAGACTGCAAGATGATGCAAAGCGAAATAATTTACGAGTGATAGGTATCAATGAAGAAGCAGGGTTCAACACAAAAGACATTAGAATTCTATTTACAGAAGTACTAGCAGAAAACTTCCAAAACATGGGAGAAAGATGTGCTATTCAGATAAGTGAGGCATACAGAACTCCAGCTAGATATAACCAAAGTAAATCTACCCCCAGACATATAATAATCAAGATCCCAGAAATTCAACACAAGAACAGAATCTTAAAAGCTGTTCAAGGAAAGAAACAGACCCTATGAAGGAAAACCCATCAGAAACACAACAGACTTCTCAACACAAACTATCAAGTCAAGAAGAGCTTCAAGTGAAATATTTCAAGTCCTGAAAGAAAACAGCTTCCAACCTAGATTGACGTACCCTGAAAAACTATCTTTCAAAATTCATGGAGAAACAATATATTTCCATGACAAAGAACAACTGAAGGAATTCATGACTGCCAAACCAATCCTACAAAGATTACTGAAGGACATTTTAGAGAGAGGTAAATAAGACCATGCTTCCAGGAAGAGCAGCAGGGCGGGATCACCAAGCAGGACAGACAATAGAATGGAGGGGAAAAGTACACAGCCTATGGTAGGAAAATAGTGTTGCTGAGATGAGCCAGTGCATGTTGATCATAACCATTAGTGTAGATGGTTTCAATTCACCAATAAAAAGAAACACAGGTAGAGTGAATCAGAAAACAAGATCCATCAATATGCTTTATCCAACAAACTCATTTAACTCCAAAGGGGATTCATAGATTAAAAAGTCAAAGAAGAGAAAACAATGCTCTGTGTGACAGGGCACCAGAGAAAAACAGTAGGGGTAGCTTGCCCATCTGCTGCAGAATGCAAAGGAAAGATGTGGCATTTCTATACAATTGAAAACTACTCAGCTGTAAAGGGATATAACCTTGAGACTCTTGTACTTAACTGGATAGAACTTGAGAGCAGGCTCATGGATGAAAAGTTTCAGAGTTACATGGGTGAACATTGTGTAGTCTTCCTAGTATAAGAAACTTGGAAAATTAGTGGGATCCAAAATACAAAATAGAGGTTGCGAAGGTGAAATGAAGAGGAGGAGATATCTCCAGGGTGAAGGCAATGGCCACTGTTAATCTTTTATTCTGTTTTGAAGCCCTGTGTTGTTCTCACGGTTCTGTTTAGCTTGTTTTTATTGTTTAGTTATGTTTGATTTTATTATATTTGATGGCATGGACAGCTATTGCAAAAATAACAAAATGGAGTATAGCAGTGATTATTGATATCCTATTACCTTGTTCCAAAGTCTTTATTGCTTTACTTGTTTTCTCTTGATTGATTTTATTCTATTTCTCTTTATTTGATTTTGTTATGTGTGATGGTATAAACAGAAACTTTGAAGATAAGATGCATCATAGTAGCCTCTCTTTTATTCCTACAGTCTTATTTGAAGCCCTGTATTGCTTTCCTTCTTTTCTTTTGATTGGTTTTATTCTATTCTATTTTGATTGTATTATGCTTGAGGGTATGGTCAGTTATCTTGAAGATAACAATATGCATTATGGTAGCCAATATTAATTTGCTTTCACCTTGTTTTGAAGTCTTGTATCATGTTGTTTTGTTTTAATTGATTATTCTATTTTATTTTGTTTGTTTTCATTATGTCTGATGATATAAACAGCTACTTTGAAGATAACAAGATGTATTATGGTAACCACTGTGGTGTTTCTACTGCCTTATTTTGAAGTCCTGTATTGCTTTCATTGTTTTGTTTTGAATGGTTTTATTCTGTTTTGTTGTGTTTGATTTTAATATGCCTGATGGTCTGGGAAGTTATTTTGAAGATAGTGAAGGGCAACATGGAAACCATTGTTGGTTTATTTTTATTTTGTTTTGAAATCTTTTATCACATTCTTTGTTTTGTTTTGATTGAATGTTCTGTTTTATTTTGTATTTGTTTTATTTCCTTCAAATAAAAAGAGCTCTTTAGATAGCCAAGTGCATTTTTTTTTAATATTCTAATTTGTTATTTCTTTGTTGATATTTTGGTCAAGTTGACCAATTACTGAGACTGAGGTATTGAAGCCCCTGATATGTTTCTGTTCATGTTTATATGTCATTTTATTACACATAGGTATTTTAATGAAATTTGCTGCACAAAAATTCAGGGCTTATATATTTGCAGTTGTTATTGTTTCTTGCTGTATTCTTCTCTTTACCAATGTGTAATGATCATTTTTCTCTCTTCTAGATATTGTTGGTCTGAAGTTGATTTTATTAGACATAGCTGTAGCTACTTCTGTTTATGACTTCACCTTCTTTGGCTCCTATTCTTTCCTTTCATTTTTCATCTTTATACATGAGGTGTATCTTCTGAGACAACATATAAATGGATCTTATATTTTATCTTGTTTGCCAGTCTGTCTTAACTAGACAGTTAAAATTATTTACACTATGTGTTATTGAAATGAATGTACTAATTCCTGCCATTATTTTACATTCTTTGATTCATTATTCTCTTTCTCTCTCTCTCTGCCTTTCTTACTCTCTCTCTCTCATTAGTCTTCCAGTGAAATTTACTTATTCACTTGACCATCTGACTGGTATTTTCAAAATCTCTGTTTAGGATTGTTTTATGCTACTGGTCATGGATTTCTTCAGTTTTTCTTTATCTTCAAAGTCCTTTTGATTTTGTAGTCTATTTCTGCTTCTATTTTGAAGGTTAGTTTTGCAGGATATAGCAATCTGCTTTGACAATCAAATTATCTTCTTGGAATTTCTGATGAACAATGCATATAAATATTTTCCTTTGTCTTCTTTCTTCTATTGTTATACTGCAAGGCACCATGACAACCTTCTAATCATTTCTATTCCATGCAGTCCTCTTTTATACAAAATAAATGCAGTTTCTTTGACTACTTACCTTTTATAGACTGCTTCCTTCCCACTGGCGCTACACATTCTGTTTACTGAGTGAACAGAGTCTGTTTCCTGGGGCAATGCTCAGTGCAGGTCAGTACCTCTCAGAAGGTATGTAGGTCTTCATTATAAATGCCACCACCTTTTATCATTGTGTTACCACCTACAACCTCTTCACCACATGAATATCAGAAACAGGAAGATCTGCAATCAGCTAGTCTTGACTGTTAGAACTGGCAGCAGTGGACACAGTCTCCATTCTTTGCTTTTACAGTTTTTGAGAAATTCATCACTGTTTTTTGTAATAGTTTTCTTTTTTAATTTTAATGAAAATAAATAAAACAGAACAAAGCAGATCAGAATAGAATATTGCAAGCAATACAGGATGTCAAAACAACACAACAGGAAATTAACAGAGGCTATCATAGTGTCTCTTGTTTTCTTCAAAATAATTGTTCATAGGTTCAAACAGAATAAATTCAAACAAAAGAAATAGTATAAAACCAATCAAAACAAAACAATGAAAGCCTTACAGGTCTTCAAAACCAGACAATAGGAAATCAACAGTGGTTACCATATTGTTTCTTGTTTTCTTCAAAATAGATATCCATAACTTCTCACATGATTAAATCAAATAATAGAAAACAAAGAGCAGTCAAATCAAAGTATAAAAGCTTATTGGACTTCAAAACATGATGATAAGAAATCACCAATGGCTACTATAATGTCTCATTTTCTTCAAAATAGGTGTTCATACCATCACACATAATAGAATCATACTTATAGACTCTCTAGGAGTAATTCTAGGCATGTATAAGCCTATACATTTACATCTATTGTTTTTGTGTTGAACATAATAACAAAACAAAACACAAGAAAACCAAAAAACAAAAGAGACAAATGAAAAATAATAGCAGAAAGTCCAAAACAATAACAATATAGATTTTTCAAAGCAAGGTACTAGGAACACAACAAAGGTTGTTATTTTCTATAGTGATCTTCAAAAGAGTTACTCAGATTGCCAGATGCAGACATGCTAAATTGATATAATCCTATGAATATTAACTATCTTGTTCCCAGAATTAACAGAATTGGTAGTACAATCATCTTAGCTCTCTTAAGTGTGTGTATACAAATTTATATCTTTTTTATTTTCCCTTCCTTCTTTAGTCCTTTTCCCTATCTAAGCTGTTTTTTCTTCCTTTGAGTAGTTTCTTACTCTTTCACAATATTTATTGATGATTTTGTATCATATTTATTCTTTGAAATTCTTATGATAGGGAGACAGTATGGTATTTACACATGTTAGATTGATTTATTTCTATTATGAGTATGGTCTCAATTCACATTCATTTACTTATAAAAGTCTTGATGTGATCCTTCTTTATAGCTCAGTGGTTCTCCATTGTTTAAAAATATCACATCTATTTTATCCATTCCTCAGTTGAGGTACAATTGAGTTTTTTCCAACATTTGGCTGTTACAAATTGTCCTGCTATAAACATGGGTGCACATATATCACTGTGATATGATGTTTTCAATTCTTTTGGGAATATACCCAGAAGGAGAATAGCTGGGTCAAATGGGATTACCAATGCTAGCTCTTTATGGAATGCCCAGACTGATTTGCACAGTGACTGCACTGGTCTACATGCCAACCAACAGTGAAGAAGAGTTCCTTTTTCCCCACAGCACCTCCAAAATTTGTTATTGTTTTTTTCCTGATCTTGGCCATTCTTTCTGGAGTGAGTTGAAATCTGAGTGTTGCTTTAATTTGAATTTCTCTAATGATGAATGATGATGAACACTTTTTCATGTATTTATTTGCTATCTGTATTTCTTCAGCTTAAAACTGTTTTCATCTCAGATTTCCATTTTTGGATTGGGTTTTGAATATTGGGGGCCAGATTTTTTAAATTTTTTAAATGTTCTAAGTAGAAGTCTTTTGTCTGAAGGACAGTTGACTAAGATTTTTTCCCAATTTGTGGGTTTTCTTTTCACTCTGTTGGAGATTTCTTTTGACATGCAAAAACATTTTAATAAGATGAGATCAAAGTTGTTGATTCTGAAAAGTACTTCCTGTGAAGTTTTTTTTATTTTAAAGTGAATAAAACAGAACAAAACAAAACAGAGTAGAACAAAACAAAGTAAATCAGAACAAAACAATCCAAGCAATACAGGACTTCAAAACAAGACAACAGAGAATCCCAGGCTACCATCATGTCTCTTGTTTTCTTCAAAATAGTTGTTCATACTTTCACACGTGATTTTTGTTCATGAATTCACCACCTACCCCTATGTCTTTAGGATTTCTACCTACTTTGTTTTCCAGCATATTTAGTGTTTCTGTTTTAATGTTTAGATCTTTGGTCTACTTTGATTTTAGTTTAGTGCATGGTGATAGGTGAGTCTAGTTTTAGTTTTCAGCATGCGGATAGCCAATTTTTCCAGCACCACACATTAAAGAGGTTATCTTTCTTCCAGTGAACATGTATGACCCCTTTGTAAAAGATCAGTTGGCTGAGTGTATGTGTAGTTGTGGTTGTATCTTCTAATCTATTCCACTGGTCTTCAGGTCTGTTTTGATTCCAGTAACATGCTGATTTTATCATGGTGGCTTTGAGGTGTAACTTCAAGTCAGGGACTGTGATGCCTTCTGCATTGCTTTTGTTGCCCAGAAATGCCTTTGCTATTCTAGGTCCCTTCTGCTCCCAGAAGAATTTTAAGAATGATTTTTCTAGATCTGTGAGGTATGATAATGGTATTTTGATTGGCACAGCATTAAATCTGTATAACAATTTTTGGAGAGTGGCCATTTTCACAATGTTGGTACTTCCTATCCATGTACAAGGAATATCTTCCATTTTCTGAGATTGTGTTTTTTTTTCAGAGTGCTGTAATTTTCATTGAATAAATGTTTTGTTTCCTTTGTTAGATTGCTTCCTTAGTATTTCTTTTTTATGCTATTGTGAAGGGTGTGGTTTCTCTTATTTCTCTCTCAGTGCGTTTGTTTTTCATGTACAGGAATTCTACTGATTTTTAAGTGTTGACTTTCTATCTGCCTACATTACTTAATTTGGTTATTATCTACATGTCTTTCAAGGGATTTTTAAGGGTCTTCTATGTAAAGTATCATGTCATCCACAAGTAATGATAATTTAACTTCTTTTTTTCCTATTCTTCTTCCTTTTAATTCTGTCTCTTATCTAATTGCTCTGGCTAATGTTTCCAGCTCTATATTGAATAAGAGTGGTGATAGTGGATATCCTTTTCTTGTTCCTGATTTTAGAGTAAAAGCTTTCAATCTGTGCCCATTTAATGTGGTGGTGGCCATTAGTTTATCATGGATAGTTTCATCAAATTGAGTTAAAGACCATGTATTCCAATTTTACATAGGGTTTTTATCATGAAGGAGTGTTGCACTGTATCAAAAGGTTTTTCTGTATCTATTGAAATGATCATGTTATTCTCATTTTTAACTGTATTGATATGGTGCATTACATTTATTGATTTGTGTATGCTGAACCATTCCTGCATTCCTGGGATAATTCCCACTTAGTAGTGGTGTATAATTTTCTTGATCACTTGCTGCCTTCTGTTTGCCAAAATTTTATCGAGGATTTTTGCATCAATGTTCATTAGGGAGATTGGCCTGTAGTTCTCTTTTTTGGTTGAGTCTTTCTCTGGTTTTCATGTTAGGGTAATACTTGCTTTCAGAAAAGTGTTAGGGAGATTTGCTTTCCTGTCAATTTCATTGAAGAATTTGAGGAGTGTTGGTGTTAAGTCTTCCTTGAATTTCTTGTAGAATTCAGCAGTGAATCCATCAGGGTCTCAACTTTTATTTGTTGGTAAGGTTTTAATTACATATTCAATTTCCTTAACTGAAATTGGGTTATTCACAATGTTATGTCTTCCTGATTCAGCTTTGGTAATTCATATGTTTGTGGCAATCTGTGTATTTCTTCTGTGTTATCAATCTTATGAGAGTAAAGGTTTTTTAAGTAGGTATTGATGATCTTCTGTATTTCCACCAGGTCTGTAATGATTTCACCCTTTTTATTCCTTATTGCATGAATTGAAGGTTTTTCTTTCCTTTTTTTAATAAGGTTGGCTAGCGGCTTATCAATTCTATTTATTCTTTCAAAGAACCAACTCTTCAATTCATTGATTCTTTGTGTTGTTTTCTTAGTCCCATTGGCAATAATTTCTGCTCTGATCTTTAGAATTCCCTCCGTTCTTTGGGCTTGACTTGCTCATCTTTTTCTAGATGTTTGAGGTGTAGCATCAGGTTGTTTATTTTTGTTCATTCTGTTTTCCAGATGTGGGTGTTCACCTCAATAAATTTCCCTCTGAGGACTGTTTTCATTGCATCCCACAGGTTCCAGTAAGCTGTATTTGTATTTTCACTTACTTGTAGATATTCTTTAACTTCCTCTGTGAACCATTGATTGTTCAGGATTGTGTTATTTAATATCCATCTGTTTATAGAGTTTTTGTAGTTTCTTTGTTATTAATTTCCAGTTTCATGGCCCTATGATCAGATAATATGCATGGGATTATTTTGACTCTTTTGCATTTATGTAAGCATTTCCTATGGGCTAGTATTGGTCTATATTAGAGAATGTCCCATGTAGTGCTGAGAAGAATGTATGTTTCAATGTTCTTGGGTGGAATACTCTGTACACATCTACTAAGTCCATTTGTTCACAAGTTTTTTTCAGTTCTGGTATTTCTTTTCTGATTTTCTGTTTAGCTGATCTGTCTCTTTGTGTCACTCAGATTTTAAGATCTCTCATTATAATTGTTATTGCTTATTTGAATTTTCATTTCTATTAATATTTGTTTCACATATCTTTGTGCTCCTATACTTGGTGCATATATATTTAAGGCTGTGATACTTTCCACTTAGAGTTTTCCCCTAACCAATATGTAGTGATCTTCCTTATCTCCTTTGATCATTCTTGGTTTGAAGTTCACAATCTCTGCAAACAGAATAGCCACCCCTGCTTTTTTAGATGGTTCCTGTTGAATGAAGTATTTTTTTCCATCCTTTGACTTTTTGTCCATGAATTTCCTTTTAGGTTAGATGGGTTTCTTGTAGAAAGCACATGGTTGGATGTTGCTTCTTGATCCATTCTGCCAGTCTGTTTCTTTTGACTGGTAAACTGAGGCCATTTACATTAATGGTTATAACTGATATATATTGGCTTATTTTGTCATGTTACCTTTCTTCAGTGATTTCTTTACCTTTTCCCTCTACTCAATTGTTTACCCTGCTTGGTGTTCTTCTTGTGTTGATGTTTTTGACATCATAGCTACTTTCATGTCTATCTAGAGTATCTTTCTGTATTCTTTGCAGGTTTGGTTTGGTGGTCATGAAGTTCTTCAGCTGATCTTTGTCATGGAAGTATCTTATTTCTTCATCGATTTTGAAGGATAGTTTTGCAGCATACATCAGTCTGGGTTGGAAGTTGTTTACCTTTAGAAATTGAAATTCCTCACTCCATACACTTCTTGACTTGATTGTTTATGTTGAGAAGTCTGTTGTGATTCTGGTGAGTTTTCCTTTATAAATGATTTTCTTCTTGTCTCTAACAGCTTTTAATATTTTTCTTTTATGTTTAAATTCTGGGATGTTGATTATATGTCTGGGTGTTGATTTATTTTGGTTATAGCTAATTGGAGTCCTATATGTTTAACTTATCAGTATGTCAGTTTCCTTTCCTATGTTTGGGACATTTTCTGCTATTACTTCCTGGAATAATGTTTTTATATCATTTGTGTTGTCTCCTTTTTCATTTACACCTATCAATCTTTTATTGTTTTTCTTTGCATCACCTCCAACTGTTGAGTTGTTATTTCCTGATTCCTTGTTATTTTTCAAAAGATCTTTCTTTTCTTGTTCACTTGCTGCAATCTTATCCTTGAGATCTGAAAGTCTATCTTCACATTCATTGAGGCAGCTTTGCCAACTTTTGATGGAATTTTTGATTTCCTGGATATCTATTTGAATGTGTTTTATGCATTCTAATTCTTTTTGTATTTTTCATTCCAGGTTTCCATCATTTTGCAGTGCTCCTCTATTTTGTATATATGCCTTCTTTAGATGTGTTCAGCATTTGTTTCATTAAGTTTATCATTTCTTATTTTACCTTGGAGATTGTTTATAATGTGAATTCCTTACAACTTCATAGAGTTCTTTCTTTATTTTAGTTGCAATCATTTCAGAAGTTTCAGGTATATGGCTTACACATTCTTCTATGTCCATGCCTCTTAGGCTTGCTTGGGATGGGCTGGAGGTTTGGGATTGCATTTTGCCCTTCATTTTGTCATTTACCTATATTCCTCTGTGGGAGCTGAATGAAAAATCTCAGTTGTTTTCTGGGTTGAGGTTGGTTGCCTGTACTACAGGGCATTTCCCCAGTTGAGAGGTGGTCACTATACACACCTTGCCAGATACCTAGTGTCACTCAAAGTCTCCCTGAAAGGGGGCAGTATGCTGCATGGACCTTCAGCACAACCCACTTGGTTTGTTAAGGCTCCCCAGCTGTTTGGGGACACCAGACAGGGCCCTATCAGGTTGCATGTGAGGTCCCAAGCTGCACAGATAGATGAAGTTCACTGTGTGGGGCTCTGTAACAGTTTTCTTTTGCTAAAATTTCCCTATGCTTATACCTGACTCTCTCATTGCAAATTTAGGTAACTTTGTTTTTATTTTTCTTGGTTTTTTTTTGTCATTTTTTCTTTATATTATTCACTTTTAAAAATTTCCTAAATGAAGTCTCTACTAAGAAGTAGAAAGTGAAAAAAAGTTAAGAAGAAGACAATGTTTAGCAGAACTTAGGAAGTATTTCAAAAAGTAAACATCAGTGATTGTCATCAGTGAATCAAAATAATACTGGCAAGTTTAAATTTAACTTTTATAATGCTTCATATTTTTCAATATAAAGATTGGAAGTAAATGTGTAGAAAATGATCAATTATGTTATGTGATATGACAATGTGTTTTGCAGTTTATGAAAAAACAAAACAAAATTTTTCCTATTTAATTGACCTCAGTACATATACAGTATATATGACTTATTTTAAAAATTGGAATATTTTCTAAGTTCAATTCAAACATGGCAATTATATGCTCTTCTCACATGTCTAGAGCATCCCCATATGACTTGAATAATCATGAATAAATTTTAAAAGAATGATAATCAATGGGTCAAAGATTTAACATGGATCCAAGTGTACCTGTCAGTGAAGAAATGAAACTCAGGTCCTTTGCAGACCCCATGGTGTCCCCTTACCTATTTATTTTCTGATTTAGGGACACACTGTTATTCTGATTACCAGTTTCCCTCTGAAGTTATAAATCTGTACCTCAATCTCAGCTCCATGTCTTGATTCCCATCTCCTCTCACCTTTCTCCTCCCAACAGCTGTCTTTCCCCCACAGATTGACTACATTTGCTTTACAAACACACATGCCCTGACTGAATTCCAGCTGCCCAGCAGCCTTCCACAGATCCAGGGAAAATACAGAGCCTGGGTAGTGTTTGTCTTCAGGGGTTGAACTGCTCTGTGTATGTTTTACTGCTAGAAGTTCTGCACACATCTATTATTTTTCCTTTCCTTTTGGAGCTATGGACTTTTGTCTTACCCCAGCATCAGGTGAGGACCATTCACCTCAAATAACATGCCAGTATCAACACACAGGAGATTTAGCCCACATTTATGGACCCAGAACCCAGGAAGTTCCTCAGAAACCTCATTTCTGGTAACAGATCATTGTCTGAGATTGTAGGGTACAGACCTGCATCATGAATCTGTGTTCATGAGTAGCCATTATACCAGTATGACCACAGGCTTCAGGCTATTATCATGGCCCCAAGCCAACAGGATCACAGTGTCCATGAATTCTGTTCCCACAGGCTTCATATCTGGTCTACCCCAGTGTATCCTTCAGCACTCAAGATTCTGTTGACTGAGACTTCATACCACATCTGTAAACCCAGGTTCAAGAATCTTGTGGAGGCCACTCATTGGGAGCAGCATGTCGGCGGCTGCTCCAGATGGGGCTTGGGTCTGGGACAAGTGCAGCATAACCCACCTAGCTGTGCATCTTGAGAATGGAGAACCAGACCCATAGAAATCAGCGCCCAGCCCCAGTCAGCCACAGATGTTTGGGGTGTCCCTGGGGTCCTCTTTGCATCCTGCCCACTCACAAGGGGCAGACCAGCAGTGGCTGCTCTGAGCCCTGCTTCAGTTGGGAGTGTGACCAGCAAATTCCACCTAGCCATCCAGCTTGGAACTTCTCCAGGAGCCTGGTGGGGGTTTGAGTTTGGGTCTGTACCCCATTGGCCAGGGCTGTTTGGAGCATCTCTGGGGTCCTGCCTAGGCCCCATGAATTAACCCAGAGCAGCCTGGAAGCCACTTCTCTGGGCCTCACTTGGATTGGGGGTGTGTACCACAAATTCCACCTGGCTGTGCAGATTGGGACCTTGCCAAAAGACAGGTGGGAGTTTGCACCACTCCTCCATTGGACAAAGAAGTTGAGAACTTCCCTTGCATTCTGCCTGGGCTCTGCGCTGACACCACCCAGCATCAGAACAGACACAGTTGTAGTCTTGCCAGGAGCTGAAGTTGTGCATTGTATCACCTAGCCATGGCACCTCAACTGTGCACATTGGATTGACCTCCCACAGTGGAATACAAAAAAATGACAAAACAAACTAGCAAAATGCAATCTTGCACCTCCAGTCCTTCCCAAAAAAGCCAAAAAGACACAGACACAGAAGAAAATATGAGCCACAACCTGAAACTTCTGAAATGATAGCAAATGAAGTAAAGAAAAAACTCTATGAGACTTTAAAGGAACTGAGGAAAGAAATGATATTCCAGGTAAGAAAATAGATGATGAATGTAATGAAAGAGATGCTCAGCACATCTAAAGAAGATATAGTGGGAAAAATAGAGGAACACTGCAAAAGGATGGAAACCTTGAATGAAGAATACAAGAAAGAATTAGAATGCATGAAACAGATTCGAAGAGATATCCAGGAAATCAAGAATGCCATCGAAAGCTGGCAAAGCTACCTCAATGAATGTGAAAATAAAATTTCAGACCTTGAAGACATGATTGCAGCTAGTGAGGAAGAAAGGAAACATCTTTTAAAAATAAGGAATCAGGAAATACCAATACAGCAGTTGCAAGATGACACAAAGAAAAACAATATAACACTAATAGGTGTAAAGGAAAAAGAAGGAGAAAACACATATGACATAAAATCATTGTTTAAAGAAGTCATGGCTCAAAATTTCCCAAACGTGGGAAAGGAAGCTGCCTTACAGATAAGTGTAGCATATAGAACTCCAACTACCCATAACCAAAATAAATCAGCACCCAGACATATAATTATCAGCATTCCAGAAATTCAAC